>CM052703.1:7422697-7490928 GCA_028551405.1 Uromys caudimaculatus
AATATCTATCAAATACCAAATGCGTATCACTTTTGATCTTTAGCTTTCATGGTCTGAATGACAGACAAGACCACACAATGCCAGAGCACCTGACAAGGATATCTACCCTCTCCTTAACCGATGGCCAGCCTGGAAGCAATCTAGTGGGTTATCACCAGGCACTATCATGTAGCAACATGGATGTCTTTAAGATCTACTTGGGTGAAAAGAGGCAGGACCTGGAAAGATATGGATTCAAATTGTTTTTAAAAGCTATCCATGAGAAAAATTATCCAACAAGAAATCACTGGTGCTGTTTCTGGAGAACTAGGTTTTAGGGTGTGAAGAAGACACACATCTCCTTTTTTCTTTTTTTCAAGACAGGGTTTCTCTTAATAGCCCTGGCTGTCCTGGAACTCACTCTGTAGACCAGGTTGGTCTCGAACTCAGAAATCCGCCAGCCTCTGCCTCCCAAGTGCTGGGATTAAAGGTGTGCGCTGCCCCACCCCCATCTCCTTAAACATCCTTGGTGCTATTCAGATTGTCACCTGGATACATGTTACTTCATTTTGTAACAGTGAGAGAGACCTCTGCAGAGCTTAGAGAAGGCCACCCACCCTTCCACACTCTGTAGCTCAGCTGGGGCTGCAGCAATGTCCACCTGTTGTCTCCCAATGGGATCAACAAGGTACAGTTAGCAAGAGGTGTTAACAGCTGGGAAGCTACCCACTTGCCTCTGAATCTTCTTGGTGTGTGAAATTCCAACTTGCATGGCTTTGACACCGAGTTTTAGCTCACTGCACCTGAATTCTGGGCCTATCAGAGGTCCTGGACAAGGTGTTTAGTCGTCAGAGTTCTGGGGCCCTATCCGAGGTCAGCTCTCTCCTCGGCACCCAGCCCAGGGTTCCCATATTTCTGAGGTTAGAAGGCAGGAGTAGTCACAGGAAATGACCCAGAAATCAATGATGTGGGGTTTGAGAGTAATCACACACCCACAACCGGAAGCCAAAGTTATCTCCCCAGCAGGTGAAATAGTCGGGCCCGGAGGCAGCTCTTGAAGGCCTAAAATCAAAGGCCACAGAATCTCCTCCGTATCTTACAGCCTCTGCAGCACCTCTCCTAACTAGGCTGACCCGCTGGTAGTCTGAGGCAGTTCCAGGGATAATCCCCTGCTGGGGAAGAGAGGATGAAAGGGGTGGGAAAGCTGTCAGCTCCCAAATTAAGCTTGAGAACGGCCTAGATGGGAGGAGGCGGCGGCTAGAGGATAACAATACAAACCAATAAAGGGAGAGGAAGGGGAGGAACTTGCCAGGGTCAAAAAGGCAAGAGGCCCATCAAGACACAGCCTAACGCACTCTAATTGTCTAGGCGGGAAGAAAGGGGACACCGCGGCGCCACTCTCCTGGGGGAGGGTCTCGACTTGTTTGATCGCGCCAGATCTGTATAGAAAGGTTCCGACCTCCGTGGTCTGCAAACGGCGCCAGCGACCAGCATGAGCTCTGGACCCCCGGAACCGCCAGGGAGCACCGCCCGCAGCACCTTCCAGCCCACCTAGCCCAGAGGTCAGACAGGATGCCAGACGCTTTCGAGGAAAGGCGGGTGGGGAGAAGGAAGCTCTGGGCGCTGACGTTTGCAAGGACCTCCCAAGCGCACGTCCAACCCCGGGGTGCATACTCCCGCAAGTGGTGACTTTCTCCGGTCAGAGTTCCCACGTAGGGAGGCTACCCTGTGGCCCCGGTGTCCCTATACAGGGTGCAGGGGGAAAGGGCGGGTGGCAAGAGGCAGTCTCCTCCCGGACGAGCTCACCTTTAAGGAAGTAGACCCGCGGGCCGGCGGGCAGGCAGGCCAGCAGCGAGGTGAGCACGACGCGCGCGGCGCTCTCCTCCCGCAGCTTCTGCCAGTGGCGGCTGCCCTGGTCCAGCACGACCACCGCCGCCACGCCGCCGCCGCCCTCCTGCAGCAGCCGAGCGCGGGCCGCCTCGTCGGGCAGCACGTAGCGCGCCGACACCGCGCCGCCCCGGGCCCGCCGCAGCACCACCGAGTTGAGGTTGACGTTGAGCGAGCCGCGCACGCTTGACGCGGCGAAGGCCAGGTAGGGCCGGCAGTCGAGCACCACGCAGCGCGCCTCTGCCTCCTTGCGGAGCATCTTGCGCAGCTGGCGCCCGTCGAGCGACGTGACCTTCATGCCGCCGCCACCCAGCGGCCCGACGCCGCGCGCCCCACAGCTGCCAGAGGACGGGAGGACCGGTGAGCCACCTCGCGGGGGCTGTGGCCTGCAAACGGAGCCCGGCGCGAGGGGCCGCGCGACGCTCTCCACACCCCGCTCGCTCGGCACCCAGCCCAGCCACTCGCTGCCCCAGAAAGCTGGGGATTCCGCCGGCAGCGCAGCGTTTTAAGTGAATGAGTGCGTGTCCAGTGACGTGAGTGCCCATATAAGGCCAAATATGGGTGTTTCCACGCCCCTCCGGCCTGGCCACGCCCCTGGGCGGGGCGTGCCGGCACTCGCCTCCACCCGGGAGCAGGCTGGAGGGAGGGCGTCTTAGTCAGAGCGAGAAAGAGGAAGTGGCGGGCGCCCGCTGCCTCTCTCGGGGCCCCGCGTGGAGAAACTCACTCACGCATCACCCGGGACTACCGGTGGGGTGTTAGGAGCGCCAGCAGGCCGGGGTGACCCACGCAGTGCGGGAAGAGGAAGGAGGCAAATTCGGTTAGAACCTGACCGGGGCGCGCTGTGGAGCCCCTGGGGCCTCCGGGTGAATCCGGGATTCCGGTAGCTCCCTGTTGTGTCTGCGCTTGTAAGGAGATAGCATCTGAAATGAGCCGAGATGCGGCGTGGCATGGTCATCTGGATGCTGGGGGCTTCTAACACGTTACCCCGCTTTTGTTATCTTGTCATTTTCTGTAATAAAAAGTTCCTGAGAGTAAAACGAAGTTGTGAATGGGTGAGACGATGAGACTTCAAGTGGATTTTGCCTCGGATGGATTGACAGCCCCCTTTTGTCTCTCTCCAAAGATCGGGACAGTTTACCACCAGAGCCTCAAAAAAACAACAAAACAGAAGACACACACACACACACACACACACAAACACAAACACAAACAATACACCGACTCAGGAGCTCTGTGGTTCTGGGAAGCCTGAAGCTCAGACTAGCAAGCTGTTGTCCAGGTGGCTTCTGGATTTGTGGGATTATGGTGGATAAAGTGTAATCCCAGGCTGTCCGCCCTCGCCATTCTCTATGGAGCTTCATGCTGCCCGCCCCCATTCCCGGAAAACTGAGTGTGATTCGTCCCCTCTGCAAGTATTTATTGAGGGCTCTGCTAGCTGTCAGGGCACGTGGGATGCAAACACATCTCTGCCTCCAAGCCCTTTGCCAACTATTTCATTGTTAATCTCTTCATGAAAAAAAAAACAAAACAATACAAAACCTCTTGCATCCATTTACAACCGCCATCAACAGTTGAGATTTTTAGAAGAAAGCAGAAATCACATTCTGAGATCAAATCAATCAATCCCAACAACAGTAATGGCTGGCATTGCTTCTGGGTCATAATTTCATTCAAGCAGTTCATTCAATCACTATATACCCTGTCCTGAGTATAAAGTGGCTGGCCTGTGATTCTAGCATTTTCGGCATTTTTGAGATTGAGAACAAAAAAGTGTCACAAACCTGAGGCCAATCTAAGCAATGTAGACACTGTCTAAAAATCAAATCAAGCAAATAAAGATGTAGCTAGCAGTCTCCACCCAGGAGTTTAATTCCCCAGCCTCACAGATAATGCCCAGCACCCACAGGGGCCAGTCTTGTGTTAGGTGCTTGACAACACCACTGTAAGCAGGTCTCTACTCCATCAGCCCCAGTCCAGGGAGGCCTGGCCCAGTCTCAGGCCTCTGTAAGTGTCTGTGTCTGCACACCCATGGTGAGTGGGCTGCGGTGGAAGTGGAGGCTAGAAAAAGTTTCTCAGCTATGAGAGCTGAGACAAACTTCCAAGAATGAGTAGCAACCACTTGCTGTGAAGGAAACAAACAACCCAGCCTGTTAAGCCCTGGAGGTGTTTGAAAGATTCCTACTCAGTAGAGAGAAATTAAGACTTCTGTAAATCCATGGTTTTGTTTGAACTTTATTGTACTTCTATTTTTTTACTTTGTCGGTTTGCATGTGTGTCGTGGTGCGTGTGTGGGGGTCAGAAGACAGCTTACAAGGGGCCCTTTCTTTCCTTCCTTTCCATGTGGGACCTAGAGATCAAACTCAGGTTCTGAGCCTTCACCCACCATCCCCACAGCCCATGAAAACGTATTTTGGGTGTCACTTTCTTCCTAGAGAGCTGCAGCCTGCCCTGACATCATGATGGAGGCCAGGCCAGGTTGGAATGGTACCACAGAGGTATAGCCTAGCACCCTGAAACCCTCACCTAGGACCAGACTGCCCCGATCTACACAGCAGAGATTGCTCAACTGGAAGTTCAGTTCACGGTGGCTCACACTAAGGTCCTAGAATTGCACACCAGCTAATCTGGACTGCTGTCCTTCAAGAGGCATGAATTTTGTGCCTGGAAGCTACAACAAAGAAAATATCCTGCCGGGCAGTGGTGGCGCATGCCTTTAATCCCAGCACTTGGGAGGCAGAGACAGGCAGATTTCTGAATTCGAGGCCAGCCTGGTCTACAGAGTGAGTTCCAGGACAGCCAGGGCTATACAGAGAAACCCTGTCTCGAAAAACCAAAAAAAAAGAAAAGAAAAGAAAAGAAAGTATCCTGTCACCTTGCCCCATGAGGCCTGTTGTCTCAAACTGCCTATGTCACTCTATGTACTGCCCATCCGTTTGCCTTTTTCCACTGTAGCTAATAAAAACTTGTCCCATTCTTAAAGACTCAAGAGAACTTAAGACATTTGGATCTTATGCACTGGGTCATAGTGACCTGACTGGATTGCCATATGGGGTCATCAGTGAAGTGACTCTGAGGAGGATGGAGGATTTATCTGAGAGTGGGAGTGGTGTCCAGACTGGGGTCAGGGAGAGGGACAGCAGGTTTGCGTAGATAGTTCAGCTGGTTAAGACTTGCTTAAACTTGGTAGTCAGTGGTCACAGCTGTGAAGAAGCCATTTTGACAGTAAAGGTCCAAGGGGATGTGATGGAGACACAGGGGGAGCAGGACCTCATGGGAGGGTGACATCAAAGTTTTTAATCAATGACTGAGTGAATGGTAGTGCCACTACAGATGGGTCCTACAGCAACAGAGTTGGGGATTGAAGGGAAAGAGGCGGGGGGGGGGGGAGCACAGGGGGGACGGCGGGGGGGGGGGGCGGAGATGAGGTGTAGACACACTAACAAGTTAGAGCTTATCATGGCTCCTGTGAGGGGCATCTGGTTTAGAAACAGTAGGGTGGCCTAAGAAGCAAGGCACAAAGGTCTTGCAACATTATTTCTTCTCTTCCCAGGACCTGAGGCTGCTGCTGTGTAGGTCTGTCTTCTGACCTGCCCTCTTCTGTCATGTCACGAGGCTGGCTTCACCAGCAATGCTTGTCACTCCAAACAGCCTTGTATGTAAAGCAAGCTCCAGAGTTTTAATCCTATGCAGTCATCTGGAAATGCTCGAGACCCTACATTTTTTATTTGCAATTGCATCCCATCAATTACATAGCTGATGCTGCTCACAGCTGGAATTGAGACCCCACAAGGCTAGCATTCTGTGTCCTCGTTTCCAAGTCTTTTGGATTTCTTATTCTCTGTGGCCTAATTTTAAGAATGAATTTGAGCTGGGCAGTGGTGGCGCACGCCTTTAATCCCAGCACTTGGGAGGCAGAGGCAGGCGGATTTCTGAGTTCTAGGCCAGCCTGGTCTACAGAGTGAGTTCCAGGACAGCCAGGACTACACAGAGAAACCCTGTCTCGAAAAACCAAAAAAAAAAAAAAAAAGAATGAATTTAAACAGAGGCCCACCAGCTTTATCTCAAAAACCTCTGATGGCCTGTAGATAAAAAAAAAAAAAAAAAAAAAAAATCCAAATTCCTCTGGGCATGGTTGTGTACTGGGGAGAGGCAGACAGGTCCCTATGAATTTGGGAGGAATCTGGTCTACACTGGGACTTCCAGGCTAGCCAGAGCTAAATCCAGATGCCATCTGACCTTCTTTTCTCCTCCTGTCCCTGAATCTGTCACCCCTGCACACCTCTAAGAAATCACAGATTAGTTCTCCCCTCCCCCAGCCCGATAGACTTTTATCACTCCTGCCACACTCAGAGCCTATCTGATGTCTGAGTCTCCCTCACGAGGTGCCTGTCAGTCGGGGCTTGCTGAGAGACATGAAGCAGCTGGCTCTAAGGCACTGGGAGAGCAAGTTGGTAGCAACAAAACCGAAGCCCGAGACATTGGGAAGGAGGCAAGGTGGAGGATCCATAACCCACAACCACAGGTCTCAGTGGACGGGGAGGAGGCCTCCTGTACAGGAGGGGCTTAATGGTATACAAACCGTGACTGTCCCCTGCCGCTTTGGAATGGGCTGAGGGGGCACTGAAGGCAAAAGAGTTTACCATGATGAGTCCACGAGGCCAGATCTTGTCCCGTTTGTTATTTTCTTCTCCATGCCAGGTATCGTCAGAGTGAGCTCACATTTTCTGAGGGTTTCCGGCCATTGTCGGAGCCTCATTCTGTGTACCTCAGTGTCCTGGACTTGGAAGACCTTTGGTAACATCGTGGGTCTCTCCTTAGAAATCAGCTCACATCCCTAGGTGGACCAGGCGGATGGTAGGAATGGATCAAAAGGTGTGTCCACAGTGCAGAGCAATTGCACTGAGCAATCCCGGGGTGGGGTGAGCCCAGGGGCCCCATGAGCCCCAGCCCTGAGAAGATGCATTTGCCTCTCAGTTAATTCACTTGTTTGATTCTCCTTGAAAGAGCAGTGTGTGCTAGCCAATGAAGTAAAAAAACCTCAAAGACAAAATGTGTGGGATTTTGTTTTCAACTTTTTATTATATACATTTATTTATTTACGTACTGGTGGGGGACAGCATGCATGTGGAGTCCTCTCCTTCTACCATCTGGCTCTTGGGGACTGAACTCAGGTTGTCAGGGCCGGTGGCAAGCACCTTTATCAGCTGAGCCATCTCTCACTGCCTTTGTTTTGTCTTTAGGGAGCAGCTTCTTTTTTTTTTTTTTTTCATTTTTGATACTTTATTTACAGTTCCAATGTTTCCCCTTTTCTGGGTCTCCTCTTTGGAAACTGGGAGCAGCTTCTTCAGGAGAGCACATCTGGACCCGATACTTGCTTTGATCTCAGAAGGAACAGGACTTGCACTGAGAACCAAAGATCTGGATTGTTATGGGGGTCTCTGTTGCCCCTTGTTTAATTTTTATTCTACTTAGTCTATTTATAGTGTCTGCTTTTCCCTCCCGGTGACAGTCCCAGTTGTCTGGTCCCCTGGATCTTAGAACTGATCAACGACAAGTCATTCCAGGGTAGAGAAGGCAGCTGTATCACTGATGTGAAGTGGCTCGGTTTCTTAGAACCATACCAATTTGCTCACTGTAGACATCCAACAGGTATAGCAAACTAACACCTTCACATGAAGTGACCTTCTCTCTCCTGTTAGGAAACTGTGCCAAAGGCCCTGTCTTACATCCGCGCAAGTATGCTTCACTGTCTCTCACTGCCTAAGGAGTAAGGCTTCTTCTTTTTTTTTTTTTTTTTTGTTTTTGTTTTTGTTTTTTTCGAGACAGGGTTTCTCTGTGTAGCCCTAGCTGTCCTGGAACTCACTCTGTAGACCAGGCTGGCCTTGAACTCAGAAATCCACTTGCCTCTGCCTCCCAAGTGCTGGGATTAAAGGCGTGTGCCACCACTGCCTGGTAGGAGTAAGGCTTCTTAGTCGCATCTTCTAGCATAGTGTGCATTGGCCCTTAGTAAGATCATTTGCCCAAGAATAGCACAGAATGGGAATTAGGTCTTATCTAAGTGAGGGGAAGAAATGTAGAGACTTCCGTCCTGCCCTGGAGGCCTGGGAGAACGGGTGGAACCCAGGGAGGATTTGTTGCTGCACAAAGAGGAGGCAGGGGGTAACTGAAGGAGACGCTATCCCACAGCGAGTGGGGGGAAGGAGGCAGGCCTGTGTCATCTCCTGGGAGGATGAAGCCTCCCGGGTGGGGGCAGGGATGTTCTAGAATGCTGGGAAGGTGTGGGGGGAGATAGAAGAAACAACACCTGCTGCGTGCGGCCAAGCACCGTGCGCATGAAGTCTAAAAACGTTTATTCTCCTTCACCTAGTAATTTCGCTTCTGGGAAATAATCTTAAAATCTAAATACGAGGGAGGCAAAACTATATCCACAACACTGTTTGTCACGGGGCTATTTATAAGAAGGTAAAATCGGAAGCGCCAGCACATTGAAAAGAATGTCAAAGAAAAATAGTATACTCCCAGCCATTAAATGTGACACTCTCAAAAGCTCGATAACACTCCCAATCAATTATGGTAACACCTTAAGGGAACTGACAGTTTATGATAACAATAGTCGTCCTTTATTTCGTGATGTCGAATGTTGCCTGCTTAACCGGTGGGGGCTTTCCACACATCGTGACATTCACGTCACAGACTAAGAGGGTGGGGTCATTTGTCTGTAACAGATTTAGAGGCTGAGGCTCACCCAGGTGGGCGATGCATGCAGTGGGATTTGAGCCTGAACCTCCAGTGTTCTGAGCATTACCGTCTAAGGTGGGACCACAGGCAGCAAGGAACCCGGAGAAAAGCATTAACTATGACGAAGACTCTTTCTTAGGCACAGGAGGTTCCAGGAGGGGTAATTCCCCACCCACCTCCATTTTTCATTTTCTAAGTTTAAAAAAAATTTTTTTTAAAAAGTTTTATTTCTTGCCCAGGCAGTGGTGGCACACAACTTTAATCCCAGCACTCATGAGGCAGAGGCAGGCAGATCTCTGAGTTCAAGGCCAGCCTGGTCTACAGAGCGAGTTTTTCGACAGCCAGGGCTATGCAGGGAAACCCTGTCTCAAAAAACCAAAACCAACCAACCAACCAACAAACAAAAGTTGTGTTTCTGATTTTTCTGAGAGGAGGGCATATGGTGCAGGGTGTCTGTAGAGACAGAAGACAACTTAGGGGAAAGGGTTCTCTCCTTCCACTTTTACCTAGGTTCAAGGGACTCGAACCCATGTTCTCAGAATTGCACAGTCGCTGCTTTAACCCCTGAGCCATCTCGCTGGCCCAGTTTTCTAAACATTTCGATCTCTTTTGTGTTCTTTTGTGATTTTTAGCTGTACATTGTGCTTATGGGTCTACAGCTAACTGTTCTTTCCTGTCTTGTCACCTAGGCTATCATCTTCTGATGCTTTGCATCTATTTATGGAAGGGGTTTGGGGGGAAACTCGGACTGTTTCAGGTTTGGATTTGGCAGAATTCATTTACCTGGAAGGGCATTCAGAAGGTTTCTAAATTTTAATTCATTCATGTTGGGTTTTTGGAACAGGGTCTCAAGTAGTCCAGGCTAGTCTTGAATTCTCTATGTAGCCAAGGATGACCTTCAGCTCCTGATCTGTCTCAGTTTCCCAAGTGCTGGGCAGTTCCAAGCATGTAGCGCATATCCAGCTTAGAAGGTTCCTGTTCTTTCATTGATACAGACAACTGAGCAAGGAGCATGCTCACATCCCTTTGGGCAGAAGGTATCGCTTGCTTTTCACGGGGAAGATGGGCTTTCACAGACTAAGGGTTTGGAAATTTGATTGCTGGTTCCATGTGGGAAAAAATGGCGGTCTGGGGTGCATCTGTGGTCCAGTGGTCCAGTCTATCACCAGGTCCAACAAAGTGAGGATGTGACTGAGGGAGCAGTTTCTCTAGCAGCATCCCCACCACACCCCTTACCATTCCCCTCAGAGCATTCCTACAGGCAAACTTACCAGGGCAGATCTGGGGTTTCTCTCTGAGGGAAGTTATAGATTAGATCTCTCCTTCCCACCCTTGCCAACCACACCTCGACAAATATTAGCATGTGGTGTGTGTGTGTGTGTGTGTGTGTGTGTGTGTGTGTGTGTGTACACTCTAGGGCACATGCGTGTGTGCATATGGTAACACAGGCATCAAACAACGTTCTGCACGGTAGACAAATTACTGCTAAGCTACATTTCCAGGCTTTATTTTTTTCTTGACAGAGTCTAGCCGTTCAACCCTTAAGCCCTGATCCTACATACACAGCCTAAGCTGGCTGGAACTCCTGGCAATCCTCCTCAGCCTCCCCAGTGCTGGGATTACTGGTGTGTACCTTTGTGCTAGGCTAAGCAGCTTGATTCTGTTTAGCTTTGGACAAATCCTCTTCAGAAAGACAGTTACTCTGCTGCCCACAGTGCACCAGGATGCACACTTCATTCAAGTCCACTCTCCCTGGAGGTGTTTCAAAAGCAAATGTCATTTGTAAATCCAGGAACTTGGGCCAATTCCTGACACCTGCTGTGTGGCCTGCAGCCAGCTTTGTCGGGGCTCTGGATGGCTATTCTTCGGTTATGTGAAGGAAAAGGTCTGGAGTTACAAGATTTGAAAAAACTTAGGCCTTGGGCTATGATTCCTTAGACCCTGTAAGGAGGGCATTGCTTCACCCTTCATTGGCTGTGTGATCTTGAGCAAGTCAGTTTCTCATCTATAAATAGGGGTCATGGAGACAGTCACCTGATACGCTTATATGGAGTCAATGAACTGCCAGTGGGAGTTCTGCAGCCAGCACATGTGGAGAACAGTGAGTCATAGGTCCAATTCATCAGGACCCTAGGAAAGGGAGGCCTTCCTTTATCCCCACTGAGAGCTTTGCACGAGAACCTACGACCCAGGATGGAAGGCCTGCTCATTTCTCAGGCGACGAGATGGTAGCCTGAAGCCACCTAAGCAAAATCTACAGTAAGCAAACACTTTTTTGAAGGCAACTCCCAACAAACCTGTCCTGCTGCTCCTCGGGCCAGCACACTGTGTTCCATCTGTGCCCGGCTCCTTTCACTTTTGTCTCCATCAGATCTTCTTCATTAGCATCAGCAGCCGAACGTCAGACTATACTCTAAGAGGAAAGACGTCAGCTCAGTGAACTTTAAAGACTTGTGTTCAAAACGTGTAATTAGACATTGAAAGCCGGGTGTCAGGGTAGGGGGCATATACCTGTATCAAAGGCTGAGGCAGGAGGATTACCTGGAGTTGAAGGCCAGCTGAGTTTCACATTGAAAATTTATCTTAAGAACAATAACAAGGGGCTGGAGAGATGGCTCACTGGATAAGACCACTGGCTGCTCTTTGGAGGACCCAGGTTCAATTCCCAGCACCCACCTGGCGGCTCACAGTTCCCTGTAACTCCAGTTCCAGGGAATCTGATGCCTCTGACCTCTGAAGGCACCCGTACTCATATGCATACACCACTGTCCATATACATACACATAATTAAAAATAAAAGTAAATCTTTAACAACAACAAAAAAGAAATTTAAAACTATATTGCATTCTTGAAAAACAGCTAGAAGGTAAATTTTTTTTCAGCAGATATAAGTTTTGTTTATCCCATGATATAAAAATGCCTGTAACAAGAAAGAGAAGGAAAAAGAAGCCAGAAGTTCTGCCACAGGAAGCTGAGCCATGGAGATCAAACTTATTTGGCAAGTCCAGCAGATTGACTCAACTTCCCCAGTCAGTTCCTGCTGGGTGTTGTGAAGTCCCAAGCTGATGATGTCATCTCTATCTGCCCTGCTTGTTCTTATTCTTGGAGACCTCACCAGTGGCCAATTCCCTCTGTCCTGGGTTCTTGCCATTGGGAACTCCTGCTGGCAACCTCACAGAGGCTTTCCCATTTGATTTCTGCTGGGGGTTTTGTGGGCCCAATTTGCTATCAGTCCATCCATCCATCCATCCATCCATCCATCCATCCATCCCTTGCTCTTTATTCTTTACTTTGGCTTGTCGTACTTAATAAACTCACTCATTCCCAACCTAAAGTATAGCTGTCGTAAACCGTTTCCGGGCCTGTACAGAACAAAGTAAGATGCAGCAGTAATCTAACAGGTTGTTAGTCAGGCTAAAGAAGCAGATCTGTACACCTAGCACAGCATGTGCCCTAGATACTCAGAAATGGGCTGGGTGTCACTTGTATCATCCAACAGAAAAACAATCTCTCTTTATGTCTACCTCTATAGATATCTATATAGAAAGATTAGAGAAAGTATATATCTATAACTATCTATATAAGTATATATAGATATACATTACACATATATGTACATACACATACTTACATGGTAGCATATGCCTGTGATCCTAGCATGTAGAAGGTAGAGGCAGGAGGATAAATAGTTAGACTACATAGTGAGACCACATTTCAAGAACACAAAATCCACAGGACTAGGGAGCAGACTAATGAGCAAAGCGCTTGCTGGATGTATAAACCCAAGGACTGCAGTAGGACTCCCAGCACCCAGGTAGATGCTAGGCAGCTAGAGTGCCTGCCTGTGATCCTAACTTCCAGGAGGCAGAGACAGGGGAGCCCCAAGGCAACCTGGCTAGCTAGACAAGCATAATCAGTGAGCAATGGGTTCATTGAGAGACGCCACCTCAGTACCTGAGGTGGAGAGCAATGGAGGAAGACACCAGGCTTCGTCTTCTGACACGTGCAAACTTGTGTTCATATATATGCTATAATGAATTCACACTTGCACACACATACAAATCAAATGTATGTGTGCATGTGTGTATATATGTCCATGTCTCTCTCTCTCTCTCTCTCTCTCTCTCTCTCTCTCTCTCTCTCTCTCTCTGTGTGTGGTGTTGGTTTGAATGAGAATGGTTCCCATAGGCTGATGTTTGAATACTTGGTCCCCAGATAATGGCACTGTTGGGGAAAGATTAGCAGGTGTGGCCTTGCTAGAGTAGGTGTGGCCTTGTTGGAGGAGGCATGCTACTAGGGGTTGGCTTTGAGGTTTCAAAAGCTTATACCAGGCCCAGAGTCCCTCTCTCTCTGCCTGCTGCCTGAGGAGCAGGCCAAAAACCTCTCAGCAGCTCCTGCTCCAGCACCATGTCTATCTGCTCCCTGCAGTGATAATCATAGACTGGTCCTCTAAAACTGTAATCAAGACCCCAATTCAATGCTTTCTTTTTAAAGAGTTGCTTTGGTCATGATGTCTCCTCACAACGATACAAAAGTGACTAAGACCTGCACACATGTACCCAACCAGCTTAAACAAATCCATGAACTCTAGGTTCAGTGAGAATCTGTCTTGAAAAATAAGATTGAGAGCAGTTGAGGCAGGCAGGCTTCACCAACCTCTGACCTTCACAGGCACTCATGCTCAAGCGTGTATGTTTCCTCACTCAGACAATGCACACACAGAAAAACAGACAAGGGGTGGTGATGCAGTCCGGTGGCGGAGCACCTGCCTAGTGTGCCCAAGGCCCTAGCTCTGCTCCCTAGTACTACACGGAAGAGTTGGAGAAAAGAAAGCGTTGTGAAGAAGGGGCAGGGGAACTGGATGGGTGCTTGTGAATACCAGCTGTGAAAGCCCTCATCACATGAAGTTCCGTTCTATTCTCCAGAAAGACAATCAGGAAAACATGGACGTTGGAGGAGAGGAAGACCCAGCACACAGACTTGACTCCCAATATGGAATAGTCTTCGGGAAGACTGAATAAGATTTGTCTTCGGTCTTGCCGTGGAGTAACACAGGCAGGCAGGGGTGGGGGAGGGGGAGTTGTCTCATTCATCTACCCATTCGTGGATGGTGTATCTCGGGTGCCTGCTGAGTATCAACACCATAGAGGCTAGGTGTGCATGCCTAAAATCCCAAGGCTCTGGAAGCAGAAGGATCAGAAATTTGAGGTCACCTTTGCCTACATAAGTTCAGAACCATCTTGGACTACACAAGACCTTGTCTCAAACAAATAAGCAAACAAACAAAAACAGTTTTGTTAGAAAATTGTCAGGCTTACAGAAGGCCTAGATATAGTGCTGACATGGCATCTTACAGCCTCAGAACTTGCAAAGCAGGGGCTCTGGTCACACATTGCAAAGCCCAGGCCCAGGAGATGGCAGGTCTGGTCATGCACCCAGCCTTGCACTGGTGCTTCCAAGAGAAAGAATCCCAGTGCTGAAAGGCAAAGCTGAGAAGGAACCAACACACGTGTGACTCAGGTCTCTCTCTCACCAACACACGTGTGACTCAGATCTCTCTCTCTCTCTCTCTCTCTCTCTCTCTCTCACACACACACACACACACACACACACACACACACACACACACACACACACACGTCTGAATTCCACCACTCCCCACCCACTCACGGCCTCCTGGATGGGGCCGAAGGATGCTGTGCTGTGGACTGCACTGGGCCTTCCAGTAGCCTGTGATGAAGACATCCACCTTTGGCCACACTGCACTAGCCCCCAGGCCCTAGAATTTCAAAGATACCAGGTGTTCAGCCTAGTGTCACGTCTATTAGTCTTAACCATAATGGCTGTCTTGATGCTGGACTTCCCAGTTGGTAAGTTTATGTTTGCTGTTTTTAAGTTTCAAAACAGGCTGATGAAGAAATTAAAATTCCTATAAGGAAATTAGGCCTGTGGGGGTGAGGATAGATTAGGCTACCTGACCCCAGACCCACTATTTCTGGCAGTTGCCTGAATTGCTTTGCTCCTGATGAACTCTCTGTCGGACCCTCTGATTATATTGCAAACCACTTTGGCAAAAGTTGGGCTCATGGCTGTATTTCTCAGATCAAAGCTTCTTGAATGAGCTGGGATCACCTCCTAGATAGAGCACTGGACTGAGGCCCCGAGTCCTATGCCTTCTGCCCCATGGAGCTTCTGCGGAACTTTCCAGTAGGTCCTTGCATATGAATACTCAATTCTCCCTTCCTTTTAAAGCAATAGTGAGACTTGCTTCCTACAGCTGTCTCTCCCAAAGCAACACACAGTAGATTCAAGGGAACTGGTTGATAAATATTAAGACTTTGGAAGCCAGAGAGGTGGCTTTCTGCACAAACATGGGATCTGAGTTCAGATCCTACATAAACAGTCAGGTGTGGTGACACATGCCTGTGATCCCAGTCCTGAGGGAGCAAGCAGATTCTTTGAGCACACTAGCCAGGCTAGTCAAGTTTGTGAGCTCCGGGTTCAGAAAGGGACAAATTAAGGTGGAGAGCAGTTGGAGAAGATGTCTGACCAGAACTCTGACTTCCGCACACGCATGCATATGTACAGACTTTTGCATACACCCATATAAGCTCCCCCCAAGAGAGATTCCAGACTTCTTTGAACAGAGACCAAGGGCTCTATGTAATTTTTTGCTCTGACTCACATTAATTTGCATTTAATTTATTGATTTCAACTGGGTGTCCGGCTCAGGTGCTAGGGATTCAGGAGTACACAAAGTTTCAGAGTAGTGGGAAAGACAGGAAGAGCGTACTCAGCAAAGCCAAAACTGGGTTTGGGTCTGTGGAGGGAAGCTCATTAGAGGCCACAGAGACCTTTCTGAGGAGTGAGCTTCCGAATGGCCATGGATTGACCGATGAGTTAGCAGGTCCTCAGGCCTGGACCAGTGTGGCCTGTTTAGAACTCATGGATGCTAATATGGATGCAGCTCAGTGGGAGGTAAGGGATGGGGAGGATGAACC
The DNA here is from genome assembly GCA_028551405.1 of Uromys caudimaculatus. Classification (NCBI taxonomy): domain Eukaryota; kingdom Metazoa; phylum Chordata; class Mammalia; order Rodentia; family Muridae; genus Uromys; species Uromys caudimaculatus. The sequence goes on from CM052703.1 coordinate 7,438,303, forward strand.
GGGAGATGCTAGCCAGGCTGTGTTGTATAGGGTCTTCCTTGCGGGTCATAGTAAAGAGACGAGACTTGATTCTAACCAAGCTAGGAAGCCATGAGATAGATTTCAAAGGCAGAACAATAATCTAAGGATGCTGCCCAGTTAGCAGAACACTTGCCTAGCATGCCCGAAGGTCAACCTCAGTATGGTATATGACTGGCATTATGGTACAGGTTTGTGATCCCAGCACTTGGGAAGTGGGGGCAGGAACATGAGCCTGAGGTCATTCTCTTGGTCATAGAGAGAGTTTGAGGCCAGCTTGGGCCACGTGAAAACAAGCAAACAAACCAAAGCAAAGCAACCAACCAAGCCAAAGAGAGAAGATGGAGGCACAGGAACCGTTTGGAATAAAGACAGAAGACAGGATGGCATGGAGGTAGAGATCAGTTAGGAGGCCACTGTGTGACCAACGGTGGCTTGGACAAGCATGGAGGAGGAACTTGAGAGAGGTGGGCTACAGATACCGCAATGATGGCAGAGGCACCAGGGAAGGGACCAGATCCCCAAGACTCGGGGCGGATACTCGGGAGTCAAATTTCTGAAACACAGAAAACAAAAAAAGGTGCAGAATGAGGGGGAAAAAAACCCCCAAGAGCTCCAGTGTGTGCCTGCTGTCAGCGACAGGCTGAGTAATAGCCCCAGTGGTGGCTCTCGAGAACTCGTGACCTTACCTGGGAAAGGGACTTCGCAGATGTGATTAAGTTACAAATGTGGAGAACAGGAAATTATCTTGGATTATCTCAGTGAGTCACTGTAAACACAAGGGACTTTAAAAACCTAAGAGGGAGGGACAGAGTGAGAGAGATCTGATGAAGGAAGGATTGCCCTTGGCTTCGCTGAGTTTACTTAAGACATGTGTGGTGGGGCGTGGCTGTAATCTCCACACTCCGGTCATTTAGGCGAGGGGATCACAGTTTGAGTGTGGTGAGCCCATGTTTGAAAGCAAGGATGCAGAAAAGGAGCCGTAAAGCGGGGAACGTGCACATGCAGGAGCCGGCAGGAACACTTTCCTTCCTGAAACCTGCAGAGGGATATTCCTTCTGACCCTTGCTTTGGAGCCCAATAAAACCCATCTGGATTTATGACCTCCCAGACTGTAAGATAAGTTTGTGTTGTTTTAGGTCATTAAGTTCAGAGCCTTTATTATAACAGCAGTGGGAAACCGCATCCATGTGAGCCCAGGGGACAGGGCGAGGGTGAACTCCAGAATCACCAGCGTACAGTGGGAATTTTCTTGACAAGGGCTGCCAGTCACTCTCAGATGGAAAGTCGAAGGTTTCTAAAGGGTCTAGAGTGGGGCCTGAACTGATTGGCCTTTTACAAGATCAGGAGTCAGGGCAAAAGTGAGAGAGAAATGTCAAATTAGTGCCAGTCTTTGTCTAGAAGACCCCACTCTGTATGTGATCTTAGTTGCCCCACTGGGGAAGGTGAAATACCAGAGAGGTGGAAATGTTTACTTAGTATCTGCTAAGTGCCAAGATTCTGATCTGGCAAGCCTGGACTGCTTAAGAATTTTCATTTTTTACAAGTGTCTTAGAGTTACTTGCAGAAAGTCTACAGACCATGCATTGGAAAACAGTGGCCTCCAGGGAGACATGCTGATCAGCAAACTGGATTATCACAATGCCTGTGAAATCAGAAATTGTTATTGAAGCCGCCCCAGTTACTTTTCTATTGCTGTGACAAAGCGCCATGCCCAACCTATACAAGTAAGCATTTAATTTGGGACTCATGGTTCTAGAGGGTAGTAGAGTCCATGACCATCATGGTAAGGGAACATGGCGGCAGGCAGGCAGGCATGGTGCTGGAGCAGTAATTGAGAGCTTACATTTTGAGATAACAGCCATGAGGCAGAGAAAGAGAGAGGGAGACAGAGAGAGAGACAGAGAGAGACAGAGAGACAGAGGGCAAGAGAGAGGAGACAGAGACAGAGAGAGTAAGAGACAGAGCTAACTGGAAATAACATGAGCTTTAAAAATCTACAAGTCCGCCCCCAATGACACACCTCCTCTAACAAGGCCATACCTCCAAATCCTTCCCAAACAGTTCCACTAACCAGACACCAAGCCTTCAAATGGATGAGTCTATGGGAACCAGTCTTATTTTAACCCCAGGAAGTTAGATACTGAGACATCAAGCCACTCCGTAAGTGCTGTGGAGAAGACGTAGCACAGCCAAGGAAGGCATCCTACAGGTCATGTCTCCACCAGGTCACACCAGATACTCTCCAATGACAGATGCCATGCACCCTCTCTTCATCTTTAGGCCTGGGATGAACCTGCAGGAGGCTCCCTGTAATAAACACAATGATAGATAGGGGGATTTTTCTAGCCAGTCCCCAGCTGGCTAGTTCCAACTCTATAGAAAGGATCTAACTGGTGTTCGTGGACTCAGAGGACTGGGGTAGAATGGAGGTCTAGGAAGTGGCTCTCAGAGGACTTCAGAGCCAGGAACCTGCAGGATTCAGATGCAAACAAGGCCAGTGGAGATGGGAGTGGGGGTGGGGTGGGGGTTCTACAGACAGGACAGATTTCCCCTCTGGTCCTGCCTTGTAATACAATGCCTGCTCCTTACAGGTATTTTGCTATTTACCCAGTATGAATTTACATATGCCCAGACTGCAAAGAATTTCAGCTTTGTGGCCACAGGTTCATAGTTACTTGAATTTGTGCTGTGTACCAATAAAACTTCATGTAGGGACAAACAAGGAGAATATTTAAGCACATACCATTGACCTAACGAGGCAAGTGATATAAAAGAAAGAGATACATGTACTTGGGGAGGTCAGACAATAAGACAAAATACAGAATTAATATTAGAGGTGTGGAAAGAAAATATCAGTAACAGGGCAGGGGGCAGGGAGTTCCTTTTTAGTAAGGATCACTGAGCAAAGATTCCTTTTATTTTTATATATTTATTTTTGTTTTTTTAAAGACATGGTCTCTCTACATAACTCTGACTGTCCTGAAACTCACTAAGGCTACTCACCGAGTAGATCAGGCGGCCTCAGATTCACAGAGATCCACCTGCCTCTGCTACCCAAGTGCTGGGATTAAAGGTGTGGGTTACCACACCTGGCTTTAGATCTTTTTCTTCTTAAATAATGCTTATTTGAATTTATTAATAGCTTATATAAGTATTCTTTCTTTTCTTTGGAGACAATGTCTCACCATCCCAGTTTTGATTCGAACTCATTATGGAGTTAAAGATAACTTCCAACCTTCTGATTTTCCCTTTTACCCCCTTAGTACATACCACTATGCCCAGTATGTTCTTAGCATATATTATGCATATGAAATGAAGGGTCTTGACACACCTGTGTACATCACACGTGTATAAAATGTGCTCTGATGACATCCCCCCTCCCGTTTCCATCCCTTGGGTCCCTTCTCGTCCCCGTGGACCTCGTCCACTTTTTCTTGTCTCTCCTCTTTCATCTTTTCGTGCTAAACCTAAGTCTGAGGATCCAGCTCCAGAGGAGCTGAAGCAGGAAGATACTCCTACGCAAGAAGGTAATTGTGTCCCTGGGTATCTGCCTGCATCATCCGAGGACTCACAGTTCTGATTTCTGGGACTCTGTAATCATGAAATAGTAGCTGTGACTGTGGCAGACTTCAGTGGAGAACCACGTGCCAAAATAAGTCCATCTCACTTGAGCCTTACAGTGGTTTTTCTTCTTTTATTTTTTCTCTTCTTCTTTCAAACCTCCTCTCCCTCTTCTTTCTCCTCTCCCCCCCCTCCTCCTCTTCTTCTTCTTCTTCTAGATGTAGCCTAGGCTAGCCCCAAACTTTCTATGGCTGTGTGGACAAGAATAACCTGAACAGCCTCCTGCTTGTATCTACCTCTTAAGTGCTGATATTACTGATGGGTGCAGTTCTAGGTGGTGCTGGGGATCCAACCCACTGCCTTGTGCACGCCTCACATGCACTGTACCAGCTGATTGACAACCCCCATTACGCCCCAACACGGACTTTCTCCCTTTTATTCAGTCTGGGACCCCAGCCATAGGTAGTCTGTTCACATTCAGGACAGCTCTTCCCATCTCTGTTAAGCCTCTCTGGAAACACCCTCTCAGACACCCCAGAGGTTTGCCTCCTCAGTAATTCTAAGTCTTGTCAGAGTGACAGTAAAGATTAATCCTCACAGAATTTCACTGGCTGGCAGGCTGAGACTCTGAATAAAGCCCTTGTCCGGGGCACTTGCTTGGATTTGAACACATGGTTCAGTTGGTTTGATCTATTTTGCCACCCCTCATCTATCTCCCAGTGCTACTTTTCTCCGGAGCAGGAACTGATGGACCCGGAGGTTGCAGACTACCCTTAGGCCGTGGGAGTGACAGCCAGGCCTCTGACTGCTGGTTCTCACAGTGAAGACCACCCCCACTAGATAATCTGCAGTGTGAGCGCTGAGGGCTATGGCTTGGGGTGGTGAGCCAGAGCAGCTCAGCTGGGCAATTTGTGCTAGAAGGAAGAGTTCCTGGCCCAGAGCTCTGTTCTGTTCCCATCCTGCCTCCAATCTGCCCCCTCCACAGCCCCAGACTTCCGCTTGAGTCAGCCCAAGGCCTGCGTGGGGGCGTCCTCTGGTCTTCGGCAACATCCTGTGCTCTGCCTTCTGCATACCTATTTTCCATTCCCAGGGAATTCCTCCCATCAGGGTTCAGTTTTTTTTTTTTTTTTTCTTTACACACCCAGGAGCCAAACAGCCCACAGAACAATTAAAAATGGCTCCCCTGAGGTACCCCAGAGCCATCCCTGCATTGCACAGTCTCCTGCCTCCAGGGTCTGGCTGGGCCTCTTTCCTTCATCCCCAAAGGTGCCAAGCACTCCTTCAGCCTCACTATTAAGAGCTTCTCTTCCAAGGAGTCTCTGTCTGACTCTACCAAGTTGTCTGAACTACTAGGGTATCCGCCATATTGTTGGTTTGCCCAGCCCCTCTCCCATCCTGTCCAATCGTTCTTTCGTAGTTGCTTTTATAGGTCTACTTTAAATTTCTTCTTTGTGCTGTTGTTTGTGTTGAGACATATCTTACTTTGTAGCCCCTCCTGTCTCTACCTCCTAAGCATGAGCATTGCAGGTGTCTGCAGCTATGCTCATGATTTTGTGCTTTTGGCTATGAAAGAATATAGGTGATTAAAAAGAAATCTGGCCGGGCAGTGGTGGCACGTGCCTTTAATCCCAGCACTTGGGAGGCAGAGGCAGGTGGATTTCTGAGTTTGAGGCCAGCCTGGTCTACAGAGTGAGTTCCAGGACAGCCAGGGCTACACAGAGAAACCCTTGAAAAAACCAAAAATAAATAAATAAATAAATAAATAAATAAATAAATAAATAAATAAATAAATAAATAAGTAAGTAAGTAAGTAAGTAAGTAAGTAAATTCTGGCATGGTTGTCCACACCTGTAATTTCAGCAGTTCGACAGTTAAGGCTGGAGAATTCCCAAAATTCGGGGTCAGCCTCAGCTACAAAGTGAGACCCTGTCTGGGATGGGGGTCGGTCCTGTAACTCACTTTGTGGACCAAGATCTAGAATGTACCGGATTATTATCGAAGTGTTTTGCACATCATTTCTTGCTGTAAACAGTTTTAAAACTACGATTTTCTTAGAAACTGTGCAGATTAAGTTGCTCCCACCCCTCCCTGTCTTGTCCAGGTTAGCTTCCAACTCTTGCTATGAGTATTCGTATATGACAACAAACCCTCCTAGAAGCTGTGTTTTAAAGGAGCATCTCTTAGTAATATTGTGTGAGTTTCTCACTGTTAGCACTCCATGCCTGAGATATATACATGTGTGAACACATGTGCCCACACGCGCACACACACACACGCACACACACACTTCCATGGACACACATTAACGAACACACACACATGCATGGACATACACGCACACGTGCACATGCACACATGCACTCACACACACGCATCCAGGAGGCTCACATTCCCCCAATCTGTTCGCTCCAAGGCCTGTAAGGAGAATTTTCTGTGGAAGGTCAGTAGCTTTGACTGAGTGTCTTTATTTAGAACATTCTTTTTGCTGATGCCCACCCCATTACCTTTGAGTGTGCGGAAATGGAGCCCATTAGAAGCACGGGCAGTCAGGAGACTTCCAAACGGACTGCTGAAACCAGGTTCATCGAGCCACTGCGGTTTATTTTATCAACTGGCTCCGCTCTCTCTCTCTTAATGGCTCCTGCAGTCTCTCGCTTTGCCAGCGCCAACTTGTTTATGGTGAAAGGAAACTTGGCTTTCAGTGCTAACTTTGGCACCCATTCTTATCTCTGCTTCTCTCCTCCAGGGTGTGACCTACTTCCAGTGGCCCCCATGTGACTTTTGGACATCCAGAGCTCTGGCTGGCCCAGGCAGTAGTGTAAGCATTCAGCACCGCTCCTGGTGGGGTGCTTTTACAGACCCTCCCTGACTCTCGGCTTATGACTTGTGTATCCTTCGCTCTTCTGGCCGGCTAGGGTCCGAGAGTCTTTGAGAAAGTCATTTCTTCCTACATTGCCTGTTTTTCTGTCCCACTTTGTCCTGTGGTCTTCCAGCTTGTGGCTTCTGTCTTCTCTGTGTCATTTAAAGTACAACTGGGGTGCTGCTCTTGTGTCTCCAGCTTTCTGAGTTGCAGAATTGAGGTGATAACGCTCACAGCATCAATGCTGGTGTCCTTACACTAAAAGGTTCGAGTTGTGAGGCTTTGGGAGTGGCACACATGGGATGAAACATCTGTTCAGGGCTCTCACTGACATAGTGAGGGCCTCTATCAGTAAGGAGAGGGTGGGAACAGGCTCTGGGTCAGCACTTATCAAAGCAGAAAATACATATGTAATTATCCTGAGCAAGGAATTCTGCTTCTAGGAAGCAAGCCAAGCAGGAGAACAAAGATCCACATAACTTTGTTGCAACAGTGTCTATGACATAGCAGAAACTAGAAACCATCTACATGTTCATCCTTTGACAGGGTGGGTGACTGCTGCCCCAGTGGTGAGCACAGCTCTCTGTAGTGATCTACTGGACAACTGTGGGCCGATGGCGAGTGATTTTTTTCAGGGAACATATATGCATGATGTGTGTGTGTGTGTGTGTGTGTGTGTGTGTGTGTGTGTGTATCACGCATAGGTGTTAACAGTGAGAAACTTCGACCATATTACTAAGAGATGCTCCTTTAAGACACAGACTATTTCTGGAAACAACTAAAAAACAGAGAGCAGAGAATGTTTTCCAGGGAGGGGACACAGAGGCGGAAGGCGGGTTTTAAACAGTGTGCCCTAGTACACTTAAACTTTTATCATGCGGATATACGCAGTGCTAACAAAATTTAGAAATGGAAAAGGGGGTAGGCAGGCCTGGTGTCCTGGAGTGTGCCTGTGATATCAACACCCAGGAGGCGGGCCAGAGGACAGAGTTCAAGGCCAGTTCGGCTATGTTATGGAGACTCAGAATCACAAACAGACCAATCATTTTAAAAAGGGAGGAGGGGCAGATAAGTTATTTCTGTCCTGACCACTCCCTGTGTATTTCAAGAACATTCGTGTGATACAGATATCGGCTCTGAGCGTGACCTGTGAAGAATGGAAATCTGCCACACACTTTTGGGAACCTAAGAAGGACGTGTAATCACAGATCTTGCCTGTGAGTGTACTCCAAAACTTTCCTGTGGCTTTAAGGCCAAGAAAACCAGTCACCCAAACCCTGTTATGGCCCATGTAGCCTTAGCAGCCCTCCTCAGGCTCCCAAGTGTGCTGCCTGTCTCTTTTGGCCTGTGCTGTGTCTGCAGTGTTCCCATACACCATCTCTGCCTTGCCTTCCTCCTTTTCTACGGCCGGCATGGTAGCCAGGCCACAGGAGTGTCCTAACCTACGATTGTCCATTCTTCACACGGCTGCCAGAGTGAGCTATCTAAATACTAAATAGTAAGATTCAGTGCTTAATTCCTGTCCAAACTGGGCATTATTATGCCCATATACCTATGATCCTAGGACTGGAGAGATGGAGGCAGGGTCATCTTCAGGTCTGAGGCTAACCTGGGCTACATGAGAAAGACAATTCAGGTGGGGAGTACCTGTAATACCAGGACTTGCTTGGGAGGTGGAGACAGGAGGATCAAGAATCCAAAGTCATCTTTGGTCACTTAGAGAGTTAGAAGACAACCTGGGCTACATGAACAACTATTTGGAAGGAAGGGAGGGAGGGAGGGAGGGAAAGTTAAGTTCCACCTTGTAGATCATTGCTATTAGAATAAAACACAAACTCAGCACCATGACAAAGACGCATGGTGGGCCCTGACTATTTCTCTGTTATCACCCCACTGCCTGACACTTCTCCAAACATCTTTGCCCTTTTCCTGCCCCAGAGTCTCTGCATTCCTTGTTCCCAGAAGTCGAATAGCTCTTCCTGGTTCCTCTCATAACTGTACCCCACCATTCAGTTCTCTGCTAAATGTCACCTTTTCAGAAAGGCCTTCCTGGCTGCACTGGTACAGAGGATGCCCCTCCCCTAAATCCAGCTGCCACTCCGCTCCACCCCTACTACTGAGACTATTTTCTTCATGGTCGCTGTCACCTTCAATAGTTGCTTGGCTGACTTGGGCTCTGATTGCTTCCCATAGACCGTCAATGCTGGAGGCATGAGGGCATTGCTGGTGTTAATCTATCCTGTGCCCAGACCTTCGCCTGGAGAGGGATGCCACTGCCGGGGTGGTAACCGTGTGGAGCACTCAGCAGGTGCTCCATGTTGGCAGACTCTCTGCTGTTTACTTGTGTGCCTCTGGGGAGAAGCCTCGTGCTCTGCAGCTGGGAACAGGGCAAGCTGCGGGTAGCAACTGCAGCTTTGCTACAAGTCTGTTGATCCAAAGTTGTGCGGAGGCAGATCCATGGGGGGGGGGCTGTCTCCTGCCCACCTTCCTGTTCTGGGAAGCAGCACTTGTTCCTGGGAGAGGCTCTCCCTAGAGAGAGGGTTGGCAAGGAAGATAGCCTAGTGCCTGGGAAGGAGGAGGGGAGAGACCAACGGGAGGAGAGAGATGGCGGAGAGGGAAAGGAATGTTTTTGGGAGAGATGGCCTGTCTCCAAGAAAAGACAAAAGACTAGACCAGAGAAGATGGACATCAAGGAGGTTGTTACAGGTGCAATCCTTAGCCCTGTGCCCAAACTCACTGTGTGCGCCCAGAGGGCATAAGTGGATGCTCGTCATGATAACAGCATAGAGGGATGAATGGCTGTGCCCATTTCCAGACAAACCAGGCTACCCCAGACTGCACTCTCTGCCAGATTTACCTTCTAATACAGTCCCCCAGGCTAATCCCATGGCCCCACCGTCTCCCTCCTCCCTGCCCGTGACAAGGTCTAGCTGTGTTACCAAGACGGTCTTGAACTCGTGGGCTCAAGCAATCCTCTCACCTCAGCTTCTCAACTAGCTGAGACTATAGGTATGTGCCGGCTTGGGTAGCTACTCTTGGCATGTTCTTCTGGTTGAGGAAACCTGGGTACGGGAGGGTATCCTGCCAAGGTCTCACTGTCAGCTTCAGGGCTTGGATGCATAGTTCGATATTTCTGCCACAATTCTGAGGCTTCTAAGACCTTCCCCGGGATGTATTATTTTGATTATCTCTGCCTTGTTTCCTTGTGGTTCCCAGAAAATAAAGCAGCCACAAAGAGATGGTATTGTGGGTTGGTGGGGTCAGGAGGAAATAGGGCCACTAAGGTCTGTGAGGAATCTAAGGTGGGCCCTAGGAGGACCACCCAGGAAGGGAGAGAACCAGGCCAGATCTCAAACTGCTCTGTAACCAGGCTGAGGCTCTACCCAGCTTGTGAGGTCTGGGCTCTAGAGAAGGACTTAGCAGGAACTGAATGGAGCGGTCCTTGGCAAGGACTGTCCTCACTCTGGGTTTGCGGCCTGGCCTCAACTCCACCTTCTCAACTGCAAGACAGTCCCAGCCTGTGGGGTTTTCCTGGAAAGTCAAACACCCTGAGAAGAAGCAACAGGCATAAAGTGCATCTGACTCAGGACAGACTTGGAGCCACTTCCCCAAGATGCCAGGTTGGGGGACCACATTGCTGCTATGCCACTGGGGTGGTGGTGTTGACAGTCTAGACTTTGCTCTCTTCTTTTCCCTACCAGGATGCATATATCCTCAGCATACCCTCTAATCCATTGACAGAAGCACTGGAGGGTTGGGGGGGGGGGATGCTTGACCGGCTGGTCAGCCAACTACAGGGGGTGAAGCTTCTCCCTAGAATCTGCAGAGAGTCCACTTGGAATCTCTATGACCTACTCAAAAAACGTGTGGGTGCTCTGGATGCTGTGGTACACACCTTTAATCCAAGTACTTGGTAAGCAGAGGCAGGTAGATCTCCGTAGAGGCCAGCCAGAGCTACACAGTGAGTCGCTCCCCACTCCCTCCAAAAAAAGCGGGTGACTATGCCTCAGGAGCTGAGACAGACACAGGAAGAAACATGAATTGAAGGAAGGGAGAAACACACCATCTAGGCTGGAGGCTGGGCCTGGCAGAGGCTGGCTGGGGTAGAGAGGCAAGAACTGGGTGTCCTTCGTTAGGCTCTGTCGTCTGAGGCTACACCGCTGCTGGAGAGTTGGTTGGCTTTAGAACTGGATGAAGGCAGTACTGTCAGGGCCATCTGGGTCCTGCAGGTGCCTTCTCCCTTTGCTTGCTCCTAGCTCAAGCCGGTTCCAACCCTCCTCCCATGCCGTTCCAGAGTGGCCACCCACAGAGCAGCTCAGGCTGGGTGCTGAGTCATAAGACCACAGTGCCTGCCAGAGGGTGAGAGTGACAGATGGCTCTATGAGGGCATGGGAGGCGGGGGGGTTTATGGGAGGCAGATGGTGGGGGCAGTGGCCTTGGACCCAGCAGGGATTCAAAGAGCTGACCTGAGAGATATGCTAGTATGGGAGTCCTACAACCATCACGTCCCTTCCGCTGCTCCACGCCCCTACCAAGGAAGTTCGTCACTGCTACAGCAACCAGTCTGGAGTGGAAAGTGATGGAAAGGACACGGGCCTCCAGCCCGAGGCCCGGAGCTTCCGCCCCGCCAGGCTGGGTCGGCAGTGGGAGGCAGAACCTAGCTGTTTATCCAGGCCACACTCGCTCTTCCGGAGCAGATGGGCGCCTGTCAGTGCTGCCAGCCAGGAACTGGGCTGATGCCCTCTTACTGCCAAGTGACAAGTGACTCGAGGGCTCGGAGGGGAGCATGTTTGGTTTGGCTGTTCACGAGGGGAAGTCTTTCCGGCTGGGAGCTGTCTGCACACCTGAGTGAGCACAGTCTCCAAGGAGCATGGGACACGGGATACAGTATGGACTCCGACCCAAAGAGGCCCAGCCTCTGCAGTGGCTGGGAACTGGCCGCTCGGGGGACTTCAGACTCTCAGAAGCACTGTGGTATACAACAGTATCAAGCTGCCACAAACTAGGTGGCCTAACACAATAGAAATTACTCTGCCAATTCCCGCCCCGGAGCACTGTCATCTTAACTGAACACTCAGAACCTGGATTCGAGGAGAGCTAGAGAGTCACATCTTATAAAACTTGCATTCCAAGTGGAGCAGTAAGGTAACAGAAAAACAGTAAGAATAAAGTCTGTACTGGCTAGTTTTATGTCAACTTGTCATAAGCTAGAGTCATCAGAGAGGAGGAAGCCTAACTGGCAATGTTTCTGTAACATCGGGCTGTAGACAAGCCTCTAGGTCATTTTCTTAATTAGTTGTTGATGGCAGAGGGCCTGACCCATTGTGGGTGCTGCCGTCCCTGAGCTGGTGGTCCTGGGTTCAATAAGAAAGCAGGTTGAGCAAACCATGAGGAACAAACCAGTAAGCAGCATCCCTCCATGGCTTCTGGATCAGCTTCTGTACCCAGGTTCCTGTCCTGTCTGAGTTCCTGTTCTGACTTCCTTCAGTAATGAACTGTGATAAAGAAGCATAAACTGAATAAACCCTTTCTTCCAGGTTCCCTTGGTCATGGTGTTTTGTCACAGCAATAGTAACCCTAAGTAAGACAAATACCACAAATACCTTTAGAAACTGGTACATACATAAGCAGAAAGCAAATGGCAGGAGAGGAAGGAACACCATAGCTAGATTAGAGTCAGGGAAGGCCTCAAAAAGAAAGGGACTCCAGCCCTGACCAAGAACGAGCATCTGGCCCTGTGGGACCTTGGAACAAAAACATCCAGCAACTGCCTGAGGAGCAGAGATGGGAGATCAGGACCCTGCTGGTCCTGCCCCAGGAAACCCAAACCCTACCCTAGCTAATTGACTGTGTCCCCTCTTGGGGTGAGTACTTCTCAGCAGGCCCTCCTGCTCTCTCTGTCAGTGGCTACTGGGGAAGAGAAAGGAATTGCAGCTGCTCTTTCTCTGGCCTCAGGGAAGAGAGAGTCTCTCAGGACCACGCACAATGTTGACAGTGCAAACAAGAGTATGTGGACTGCATAGGCAGATGAGGGGAACTGAACCTTGGCACAGGCTGGGGATAAGCAGGAGAAAAGGAGCTGGGGGTGGCATTCAGTAGATCACAGGAACTCACGGACTGGAAGGGACCAGAGAACAAGCCCATTCCAGATTTTCACTTGAACCAGCGTGAAAGCCACTAGGAATGAGGAGATGCTTGGACAAATGTAGGAGGTGCTAACTTTTAATTTATCTATCTATCTATCTATCTATCTATCTATCTATCTATCTATCTATCTATCCATCCATGTATTATCTATCTTTCTATCAACCACCTATCTATCTATCATCTATTTGCCTGTTTCCCTGTCTTCTATCTATTTATTTATTGAGATACGGGTTCATGTAGCCTATGCTGGCCTTGAACGTCTGATCTTCCTACCTCAATTTCTGAGTACTAGGATTACAGGGCCGTGTTATCGTGGATGCCGTATGATTAGATTAGGTCACTGGTAAGCATGTAAAGCCCCACACTGAAGGCACCAGGAAGCTCTCTTGTGTTTCATGACCACGCAGGAAGGAAAGGGCTAATGAAGTGAGCACATCTCAAATATCGGAGAAAGTGTTCAGCACCTTTAGCCATTAGGGAAATACATACCAAAGCTACAGGGGGAGACTATCTCATCCCAGGCAGAGCGGATGTCATTACGAAATTAGAGAGCAACAAAAGCTGGTGAGGATGTGGGGAAAAGCAGACTCCTCACCACACAGTTTTTATTTGTTTGTTTGAGACACAGTCTAATTCTGTAGACTAAGATGCCCTAAAACTCACAGACATCCTCCTGCCTCCATCTCCTAAGTGCTAGGATTACTGGCATGAGCCATCAAACTCTGTTGAGAGAGAGCATTGTACATCACTAACAGGAATGTAAATGGTGCTGTCGCTGTGGGAATCACTATGGGATGTCTTTAAAAAGTAAAAATAGAGCTGCCGTTTGACCCAGCTATCCCACTCCTGGGTAACCGGAAGGATTCTAGGTTAGCATACCTGCCCAGCCATGCTTATTGTCAACTAAGATATAGAACCGTACAGGAATGGATAAAGAAAACATGGGGGCTGGAGAGATGGCTCAGCTGTTAAAGGCTAGGCTCTCAGCCGAAAATATAAGAAAACATGGGACATAGATACAATAGATTTTTATTCAGTAGAGGAAGAAATAAATGGAGTGTGCAGGAAAGTGGAGAATCGGAGATCATTATGTTCAGCAAATAAACCACCCAGAAAGACAGATAATGTGTGTGTGTACATGTGTGTATATATGTGTCCATGTGTGTACACATGTTTGTATGTGTGTGCGCAGACATGTGTGTACATATGTGTATGTGTACATGTGCACGTATGTGAATATGTGTGCCTAGAACATGAAAGAATAACTAAAAGAAAGAAAGAGGCCTGAAGAGGTGGGCAAGCGAGGTTAGATGAATTTGCATGTTACAGTGAATCTTATTTCTCTGTATGAGAACCAAACGATTAATTTTCAAAACAAAATGAGGGGCTAGGGGGAAGTGGACATCCTCTGGTTTATAGGAAAATGTCACTACTCCCTGGAGACACATCACCTCTGAGTTGAAGGGCACTTGCAATGTTCTGGGTGGGCCTCACATCCTGGGTTTAAAGGAAGAAACCCCCGGGGAATGGACTCTGGCTCCTAAAGAGATGCTTAGAACAGTTTCACCCCTGGCTTGGCTTGTTTCTGCACCTAGGAGAGCAAAGTTGCCAGGTCTGGTAGAAAATAGTATGACTGTGTTCCTGCACCCTCTGCAAGCAGGAGAGGAAGCCCCTCCCCATGGTGTCCGGTTGGTCCTTAGTCACTCTCACCCTGTGGTGGAGGACAGGGGACCTCAGTCTCACATAGCAGTCCCCGCCCCTTCCTGTACTCCTAGCTGGTGTTTAGAGAGAGTACCATTTGGTTACTGATTTCTGTTACTGAGTGCTGACAGGCACCTGCTTCAGGATCCATGCGAGCAAACCAAATTGTCCATCAGCACAAGGACCATTTGGAGCACTTACTGTCATCAAGGCTCTGTATAGGGCACAGAGCTCAAAGCCAAATTAAATACTCCCTTCCAGAAGCCTCCCTAACCCAGGTTTTCGCTTTCCCTTTTAAATTATTGATAGCATCATCTCAGTATAGGTATCCGAGCTACTTCCTGCTGCCAGTCATGCCACTTTTGTTTGAGGCTGGCCTCGCATGAAGATTTCTTCATTATATAAATGTATTTCTGAAAAGTTATTGGGGTTGGTCCACAGTGTTCATCATCTTCTCAAAACTGTGGGGGAGTTGTCTGTATGTTCATGTAGGTGCTTATACATGTGTGCTTATGTGTGTGCGTGTGTGTATTCATGTGTGCATGTATGTACATGTGTGTGCATGTGTGTACACGTGTGGAGGTGTGCATGTTCCTGTAGGTGCATGTGTATGTGTGTGCATGCATGTAAATGTGTGTACATGTGCATGTGTGTGCATGCGTGTGCATGTGTGGGTGGTCAGAAGCCAGCTTCAGCTATCGTTTCTTAGGCTGCTCTGGGTTTTGAGACAGTGTCTCAATGGGATCTGGAGCTCACTAGTTAGACTAGGCTTGGCTGGCTGTAGTAGCTCAGGGTTTCTCCTGCCTCCGTCTCCCCAGTCCTGGGATTACAGACCACCACACCTCTTTTACATGGATCCTGGGATTAAGCTCAGATCCTCTCACTGTGTGACAAGCATTTTACTGATTGAACCATCTCCTCAGCCCCTCAGAGAGTTTTGCTGTTGTTCTTTTAAATATATTTCTTTTAGGGCTGGGATCTGGCTTCTTGATAAATCTCTTAACCGGTCAAGCATGAGGACCTGAGTTTGGATCTCCAGCACCCACGTAAAAACTATGTATGTGCTGATATCTGCCATCTCAGCCTAGGCAAATGGTTGAGCAGCAGGTTCCATGAGACAGCCATATGTGTGGCCCGTGCTGGTAATCTCAAGAAGAGAATTAAAATGGCCTCCTACCAACCAGATAAGCCCCCATTTTCATTTCTCAAATGCATCTGGAAGACAATTCAAGTGTATGGGAAGAGCATGATGGGAAGGAAACAAGCCCCTCTCATTACTTCCCCTCCTGAGCCTCTTCTAGGTCCCTCCTGTTAGTGGCTCCTATACAGTGCCCTGTAGAAAATACTTAATGCATTTGTCCGTATTATAAATGCATGAGCACTTCCTACCCTTTAAAAGGCTTTTCCAGACCATCTCTCTATATGTTGATCTTTACACCTTTCTGTCCTGTCATGACAACACTTGCGGACAACAGTGGGAGGAACCCACTTTCTGGGGCTACCTGATGCCCTGGAGTAGCTGGGACTCAGCAGTAAGCTTCCTTACCTCCTCCTGAGCCTCAGGTTTTCCTGTTGTAAAAATGGTCCGTTTTAGGGGCTCAGTGCCAGGGGCATGAAAAGGCCTGGCTGCACATCAGCCCTGATGCTCAGAGCCCTGCCCTCACCCTGTGCATGAGGGAAGGGCTGCCAGCTCTTAAATAGATGCCATGGAGCTCCTTGCCAATTGCTGTTCCTCAGAGTGACATGCCACTTGTAGTTTTCCAGCTATAGAAAGAAGAGGATAGAGTCCCCTAACTAAAAATGATAGGGTCACATGAATTCCTCACCCATGGTGTTGGCTCCCATCCCAGACACCTAAGCAGTCCAGACCTCAAGACTTTTCCATCTGTCCTTGACTTGGACAGGTCCCTGATGACATATGGGCCTGGTTAGCTTCCTCCCCTATTGTCTCTGGTTTTAGCTGTTAATGCCCGCGTGACCCCAGCATTGGGGCATGTGATCATGGCATTTCCTGGGTCTAGAAGGCAGTCTAGCTATTGCCAGCAAAGCATTGTTCAGCCCTATAAACACAAAAAGAGGAATTAGACCTCAGCTGGAACAGATGGGTATAATGGGGACAGCAGAGACCATCCAGAGTGGACAAAGGCCATCTGTAACATGGTGGCAAACATCAGCTATAACACTGGGCCTTGTAGGTACCATCTACTTGGCTCTTCCAACTTCACTCCCACTTAGCAGATAAGCATACTGAGGTTCAGAGAGGAGAGTCAGTATAGTGGTTTGAGTGTTTGCCCTATAGGGAGTGGTGCCACTAGGAGATGTGGCCTTGTCGGAGGAAGTGTGTGGCTGTGAGGGTGGGCTTTGAGGTCTCTATGCTCAAGATCCACCACCTTAGAAAGAGAGTCTCCTCCTAGCTGCCTGAAGAAGACATAGTCTCCCCGTGGCTGCCTTCAGATGCAGATGTAGATCTCTTGGCTCCTCCAGCGCCATGTCTGCCTGCACGCTGCCATGCTTCCCACCATGATGATAATGGACTGAACCTCTGAAACTGTAAGCTAGCCCCAACTAAAGTTTGCTTTTATAAGAGTTGCCTTGGTCATGGTGTCTCTTCAGAGCAATAAAACCCTAAGATAGCCAGTTTGCCATAAACAGCAAAAAGGATAACTGGTCTACCCCATAAGGGGAGGATGCACCTCCTTTACCCAGCCATGCCCTCAGAGCTCCAGGGGAGGTCATGGTAGACTTTGTAAAGGGCTTGCTGGCTCCACTTTATTAATGTCAGATTTCTTAGGGGAGAGAGAGAGAGAGAGAGAGAGAGAGAGAGAGAGAGAGAGAGAGAGAGAGAGAGAGAGAACATGTTGAGCTAGAGTTGAGGCCAGGCTCAGGCCAGGCTTTTCCTACTGGTTGACCTTGGTGCCACCTCTGCACCTCCAACCTCCAGTCTTTCATGCTCTTCAACATGCTCTGGAAGATGTGGAGGCTGGGAGGCCGCTGGAGCACTGGCTAGCTGTGGTGCAGAGCTGGAGCAGGAGGAAGGTTGGGCTGAAGGTCATGGTGAGCCTGCCCTGGCTCCCATCTGCCAAGTCATCAGATAGAGGGATCAGATGTCCATAGGTTCAGTTTATAAGGCTCACATGCTAGGATGGTGCTGGAGATGGAGTCTAGGGCTTCGATACACTAGGTAAATGCCCCACCATTGGCTTATATCTCCAATTAGGAGCACAAAGGAACAGCAAGAGCATCAGTGTGTCCAGTTGCTTTCTAGGTAATGTTCTCATTGGATGCTCACAAAATGCAGCTTAAAGCAGAGAAAACATGGTTCCAAAAACTAAGGCCGTACATAGAGTTGGAGCTATAAAGCCCGTTTTCAGAGTCCTTGTGTTTATCGTCACAGTCACACACCCTTCCCATTTTATTCCCTCTACGAAAGATCCTGTCAAGCTGGGGCCCTGACTTCTTTCACCATGCATGCCAGTGCCATGTGCGTCGAGCTGAGGAACAAGGCAGAGAAAATCAGCTCTGTGGGAGAGACGGGAAAATGGAAGATATTGGCTAGATGAACATCGATGGGAAGAGCATTCTGGTTAGGGGCTAAGGCGCAGAGGTGTGGGCTGTGCCTGGGAGCCAGTTCAGAGCATGACAGAAGGGAGAGGGCTCTAGAAGCTAAGACTGTAGGCAGGGGAAGCAAGGGCTGGTGTCTCAGCTACAGCAGCCTGAGGGTTAGCAGGAGGTCATAGGGTGGCTGGATCCTGAGAGACACATCCATCCATGTTCTCAGTCTTTCCAAGCATCCTGTGAGGTCAGCACCGCTGTTCCTTCTATCCAGGCCTCAGCATAAAGGCCTTGCACTGTCCTTGCAGAGCAATCTAGGTAAGCTATCCAGTCCCTCAGCTGAAAAAACAGCCATGTGCAGAGTGTGTGGCCTTGGTGGAGGGGAACAGAAACCTGTCCATCCCTGTTCCAGCTGAGCTGGCCCATCAGCCAGTCATGTGCAGCCATTTGAAGGTCCCAGAAGAAGGAACCGGGAAGACCACCCAGGTGACAGCTGGTGAAGCAGAAGTGAGCTCGCTGTGCTCATGGCCGAAGCGTGAACACATGCTTGTTTGAAGCCACACTGTTTGGGAGTGTTTTAATGAAGCAGTTGGTATTTAAAACAGAGAGAGAATGGCTTTGAAGATGCCCAGTGGATGAAAGCATCCATAGAAGAGGCCACAGTCCAGAATGCTTTTCTCTTTGTCAAGGGAGCCTTCCTAGGGGGTCTCTCTGGATCACCCTTGCCCACCTCACCACCCTTCACTGTCCAGTCCCATTTAAAAAAAATGTGTGTGTGTGTGTGTATGTGTGTGTGTGTGTGTGTGTGTGTATGTGTGTGTGCGAATGTGCACGCGTGTGCATGATGTGGGAGGAGAATGTGTGTGTCTGTAGAGGTTAGAGAACAACTTTGTGGAGTTGGTTCTCTCCTACCACTTATATGTAGGTCCCAGGAATTGAACTCAGATCACCAAGCATGTGTGGCAAGCACCTTTACAAGCTGAGTAACCTCACTGCCCCTCAGCCACGTATGTCCATTTTCAGGGCCCTAGTAGCAGGTTCCCTGGGGCTGAGGCTGAGTAATCCGAGTCTTATCTGCTGCTGTACAGCTTCTGCTAGAGTTGATAGATGCTGCATCTGCCTCTGTCTCAGTCTTTCATCCCAAGCAAGGTGGAGGCAGAGAGCCTCATAGCCAAAGTGCCTGGTTCAAACCCTGGTTCTGCCACTTGTTTGCTGTGTGACCCTGGACACTCAAGTCACCTCTCTGAGTGTCTTATTTCCTTATCTCCAAAAGGAGAAGTACGTGTTGGGTATTTCTAACCAAAAGTAGTGGCAAAGGCCTGTAACCCTAGCATTTTGGAAGCTGAGGCAGGAGGATGGCAAGTTTGAAGGCAGCTTGGGCTACATAGTGAGTTCAAGGCCAGCCTATATATATACTAAGACCCTGTCTCGGCAAACAAACCAAAGAATAGCACCCAGCCCTATGAAGATGAGTAGAATCCCGTTCGTGAAAAACCTAACATACTGCCCAGTATATATGCATCCCCTCATGACAACATATTGCCCTTTTCTTCCAGAGTGAGCAACTCCAGGCTCCAATTAATGACTCTACGACTCACCCCAATGTAGACCTAAAACCCAAGCTTCAGTCATTGCTTTTTGCTGAACTCCCTGGCTACAGGGCAGAACAAAGGATGGGGGTCAAGCCCAGCTTCTAAGTCTTGAGACCTGGGTAACAGTCTCAGCTCCTTTTCTGGCTCTCTGGGAGGCCTTGGATGGCCCACCTGTGTGCTGTGCAATGGTCCTGTCCCGCCCTGTCCCGCCCTGTCCCAGAAGAGTTGCTATGATGTTCCAGTGACCCACAGACACAGACAGGTTTTGTCATCAGCTGTGCATGTCAGGTAAGTGCCTCTCAATGATGACATCATTGATAGTGACATCAGTACGACCTGGAGAAGTCCAGTTCTAGAGCCACCTAAGCCGCATTTCACGTAGCAGTACTTGCATGTGGCTGATGGTCCCCACGCTGACTGCACAGACTGTGTCCATCACCACAGAAAGTTCTGCATTGCACCAGAGTTTTCCTATGGAAAATGGAAATGAGAGACGGTGGCTGAAGAAAGCTGAGCAGAGAAGAGTGGGTGACATGTTTGTTTTTCTTGCTTTTGCAGATCTTCCTTAGAAGACTAGACTCGATGCCCACCACCTTGGGCCCCTTCGAGTCTGTAGTCATCCCAGGTAGGTTCTTAGAAAACAGCCTTTCCTCACCACCAGGCCAGGGTGTCTCAGGCTAGCTCCAACAGAAAGGATTAGTGCGGGGGGGGGGGGACGAC
This sequence comes from Uromys caudimaculatus, assembly GCA_028551405.1. Taxonomy (NCBI): domain Eukaryota; kingdom Metazoa; phylum Chordata; class Mammalia; order Rodentia; family Muridae; genus Uromys; species Uromys caudimaculatus. The sequence continues at coordinate 7,458,457 of CM052703.1, forward strand.
TGAGCACTACATGCAGTTTATTGACTGGGCTGCTGGTTGACAGGGTGTCCTCCAGAGCTGAGAGAACACTCCTGTACCCATTGCCACATAAGCTGAGAGGGCATGGTAAGGAACAGTCACCACAGCGCCAAGGTGATGGTGCCTCAGAGCAGTACAAAGGGACCAATTAGCTAGTCATGAGTTGCCTCCTGCTGAGGCTCCCTGAGTCCCAGATCCTCTCTAGACTCCAGGCCGAGGCACCAAGAAACCAGCTCTCTCAGAGCTCCAAGGTTCATCAAGTACAGCCTGCCCATAAGACTCTGAGGCAGGGGCTCACAGAGCACACAGAGCTCTCTGCAAGAAGCTTGCTGAGAGGTCACATTTTCTGACTTGCTCCATCAAAGTCCACCCCAACAGATACACAAGCCACATTCATATATATGCAGATATGTGACTCACACAGCAGACAGGCATGTACATGTAAACATACACACCAAGAAAGAGTCAGATACACTGGCACCAGAGTCCAGGCAGATGATTCTTACGGGGCTGCATGAGAATTCACCCTGACCCAAAGACACTGAAAGGTTAAAAGTGTGTCCCTGGATATAAGCAGTCCCTGCGAAACTTCCTGGATCCCAGTGATTAAAACTAAGCATCCTGAAGTCAGTACCAGGAGACCCTAAACTTGGACACATTGTGGCGAAGGTGACCCTGCTAGACCCGTGACCTTACTTGCATTCAGCAAGTGGGTGTTTTTACATGGGACAATGAGAACATTAGAGTCCAGCAATTGCTCTTGGACCCTCCCACACTTCCTGGCAGGACACCTGCCTTTCTTTCTCTGTTCCCTTCAATATCACAGCAGCTTCATCCTTCCTATGGGACTTCCGGGTCTCCCCTCATTCCCTACAGCAGACAGGTAGCAATAGCAAATGACAAATCAAAATTCAGGGCTCTGGGTGTACCGAATTCTCTTGGTAGAATTCTTTCCTAGTATGCGCAAGGGCTTGTGTCTGATTCCCAGAGCAGAATGTAGTGGGCATGGTAGTGCCCACCAGCAATCTCGATACTGGAAAGGTCAAGGCAGAAGGATCAGGAGTTCACCCTCAGCTATCAGTTTGAGGTCAGCCTGGGCTACATGAGAGCCTATCTCAAAACACCCAATTAAAACAATGGAAGTTATTCGCTCTTGAACTGGTGTGTCCCATGGCTTGGAGCAGAAGTGGGGTGCTAAGGGTTGGTGAGAGTTCCTAACAGGAAGTTGAGATGTCATGGGTCTGTGGCTGGCTTCCCTTCCTTCCCCAGCTCCAGGGTCAGGGCTGTGCTAGACTTTGGCCTTATGAACGTCAGCTGCTTATTCAGAGCTAGGCTCTTTCCTGAACCAGATTTTTAGAGGAATCTCAGAAAATGACATCTTCTCATAGGGGGTGTGGATGACCCAGATTCCAGTCCATGTTGTTCTAGTCTCTTTTCAGTTTTTTCTCCCATTCTGCCACCCACGGCTGTCACTATCATCACCAACATTCCTAAACCCAGGGCGAATCTAAAGAAGGTCACTCTCATCTCTGACAATGTCTTTCGGATCAATTCCGAGATGAATACTCCCTGCTCTGTGCCCCCTTTAGATCAAGAAGAAGATTTAGTAAGTGATGACTGGTCATTTTCAATCATTGGGGTTTTGTTTTTTTGATTTTTGAGTGTTTTTGGTTTTGGTTTGGTTTTGTTTTGTTTTGAGACAGGGTCTTACTCTGTAGATCAGGTTGGCCAACTGTCATCTTAAACCACTAGCAGCTAACATTACTTATATAGTAAAAGTTTACTTAAAATAACTGCTATCATTAGGCTGTAAGCCATAGCACAAATCATTCAAGGGTAAGTATTTTTGTCAAAATTTTAAACCAATATAATCCCAGTATCCTGAACCAGTGATTGGCACATTGCTGGCACTTGCTAAGTATTTGGTAAATAAAATGTTTACTATGTATTCTTTTCAAATGTTTTAAAAGTGTGTATGTGTGTGTGTGTGTGTGTGTGTGTGTGTGTGTAAGAAAGCAAGAGAGCGAGAGCAAGGGGGGGTTACATGTGCCTCCACATGATTATAGAAGTCACACGATCCTCTTACAGAAGCAGTTTTCTCTTTCCATCTTTGCATTGGTTCCAGCGATAAATCTCCGGCTGTCAGGATTACGGTGCCTTTACTTGCTGAGCCATCTTGCTGGTCTGCTTTTGAAGTATTCATTCATTTAGTCCTTACAGCATCATGAAACAGGCAACAGTCTCATTTTGTAAAAAGAACAGAACCACAGAGAAACAAAGTAACTGACCTCAAATCTAAGACCTATGAAAGGGAGATTCTAGGACCAGGTGTTTGGTCACCGAGCTCTGTTGTCAAGACAGCAATGTCACACTGTAGCTGTTACTAGCTTTGGGACAGAGGAGGAGGGCTTTGTTGGAGATATAACGTGGAGCCTTGGGCATGCAGCTAAGCGTTCTGTCACTGTTAGGTCATTCAGGGCTTTGTTGCAGTTCTTTGTATCAATTTCTCTCCAAGATAAAGAGGGAAGCCATGGGGATGTATATGCCAAATACAGGAAATGCTTGATAAAGGTCATGAAATGCGTGGTGTGTCCTTCCATCTCTTCAATATATGTCTGTCACCAAAATGAAATGATTTGGGATGAGAGGCAGGAGTCAAGGGTTATCAGCAGAAAGAAGATTCCAGAGTCTGGATGACTGAGCTTGAGTCCTCACCTCTATCCCTCTCTAGCTGTGTGACCCTGGGCAAGTTGTTCAACCTTCTGGGCCTCAGTTTTGTCATGTGTTAAATGGGGATAATAGTAGCTTCTACCAATGGGATGGTTATAGGGGTTAAATGAGATAATGTTTGCTCAGCGCTTGGTGTATACCAAGGGCGCCATAACAGCGATTACACTGTTAATATGATGCTGGTGTGACTTCTGTTTGTCATGTATCTATCTGATGTGTAGCCGAAGCACCCTATTAGTTCTCCCACAGGTGCCTGAAGCAGGTGTGCCCCGCTCCTGCCCATCTGTCAGGGTGAATCCTCTGCAGCTTCCGGTCAGAGCCTACAACCTACTTATTAGGTTAATTAGATGCAACACTTTCCCAAAGATACTATGTCTCCAATGCCAGGGCCAGTGTCTGATGAGGGCTACAGCTTGCCAGGGAACTGGGCAACGACAGATGTTCTCATCAGCCTCTGGTTGAAGCAAGCTGAGCAGTGTCAGGTGGCAGAGACATCTTCTGGCAGAGCTGGCTGGCTCCTGGGGTCTAGTCTGGGTAAGGCTGCTTGGCAAAATACAGAATTCCTTGATATATTAGGATTTCAGACAAACACTGAATAACTATAAATATGCCCTAAATATTATTTGGTTTTTGTTTGTTTGTTTGTTTTTCGTTTTTCGAGACAGGGTTTCTCTGTATAGCCCTGGCTGTCCTGGAACTCACTCTGTAGACCAGGCTGGCCTCGAACTCAGAAATCCACCTGCCTCTGCCTCCCAAGTGCTGGGGTTAAAGGCGTGCCCCACCATTGCCCAGCTGCCCTAAATATTATATGGAGCATGTTTACCCTAGAAAATATTCAAGATGTATCTGGAATTCAAATCCAACAACTTATTTGTTTTCCTTTTAAATGTGATATTCTTATTTCTGGGGGCATGTAGAAGAGAAAGACGGGGTTGGGGTCAGGGTCATGAAGGAGAGGCCCAGGTTTTCAAAAGACCAGGACCAGGACCTGGAGCCGATGTTACTGGGCCTAACTGGCCCTCCCTGGGCCCTGGCACTGAGCTCTCAGGGCCCTTGGGTCTGAGGTGAGATTGCATGGGGGACCTGCTGGAGCCTCTCAGAGAGAGGCCTTTCAGGAGGGGCAGGGCACTCTTGCCAACTCCAAGTTGTTTGCACTTCATGAGCTCCCTGGGGCCCAGGCCCCCTTCCTGGTTAACATCCTGGATGGCAGGCCCAAGAACAACAACAACGCTTTCCCCAGGCACTGCTGCAGTCCCAAGAGCACCTTGGTAGGTATCAACCTCTGAGGTGAACCGCTCCTGGGACTTGGAACCCCAGAGGGGCCTTGAGAAGGCACGGGGCCTATCCAAGGCCATACAGTGCTGGAGGAAGGACCTGGATTGTGGATGACATTCCAACATCTCACTGCCATTTGTCCCTGACTAGATCCTCAGGAGAGACACAACCATGTCCTGTGCAACTGGCAAACAAACCTCTCAAACACAACAGGTTTCAAACTCTGGCTATCTCTCACAGCATGATCTCTCGCCCCCACCCACCTGGCTGGGCAAACAGACACCCAAGCATCAGGCAGGAAATAGATCTGATAGTATAGCCTTCATGAGACCACAGCCTGGCTGCATTAAACAACAGAGGCATGTGTCATCAGCTTCGGGAGGCTGGAAGTCCCAGGTCAGTGTATTAGCAAGAAGGCTTCTCCTAAGTCCTCCTGTCTTGGCTTTTGGGTGCATCAGCTTCTTTTTGGGTGCATCCCTGTGGTGTTCTCTCTGCACATCTGTATCCCTAATGTCCTCTGCATCCAAACTTCTGCCTATGAGAACACCAGATGATTGGGTGAGAAACCGGTCACAGCCTCATTTTAATGTAACCCTTTCTGTAAAGTACTGTCCCCAGATGCAGTGGCAGTTGGGGGGTACTGCAGATTAGAACTTCAATGTGTGTGTTTGGGGGTGGGTGCTGCGGCTTGAATATGAAACCCTCCCCACCAATGCTCGTGTTTTGAGGCTTGGTTCAGGGGTGATGCTTTGCATTGGAAGGGAGCGGCCTTCATCAATGGCTCCAATGGTGGATTCAAAACTTGAAAGGACAGTTAGAATTGTAATGGAAGAGGTAAGTCACTGGGGTATGTTCTGGGAAGAGAGATCCCACTCTTGGTCCATTCTGATCTTCTTTTTCCTGCCTGCCAAGCATTCCTCTGGACACCATGATGGTCTGCCTTCCCACAGGCTCACAGCAACAGACTTAAATCTCTAAATCTCTGAGCCAGAATTAATTCCTCCCTCTAAGCCGTCTCTCAGGTATTTGTCATAGCTATCACAAGCCTGACTAACACAGAGGACAGGCTTCAGCCCATAACAATGGACACCCTGGCTCTGGTTCTTCTCCTGTGAATCACTAAGCCTTGCACACAGCACTTACTCTGTGTCTCTTGAGTTCAAGTCTTCCCCTTGTCACTCATGCCCCTCATCTCTTATCTGGGTATTTTCCCCAGAGTCCTAATCAGATTCTGCTTCTGCTCACATCGCTGTTTTTTCACCCAATAGCAGGTGAGCTTACAGACCACCCAAATCAGTCTCTGTCCATTCATCTTGTAAATCTATCCCTGGTTGCTTCTACACGTTAAGATAAACCAGGCCTCCTGCATCTAGCCCTCCCCCCTCTCCCATCATGAGGGCCTTTCATGTGACTCTCCGTCCTCTGCCCCCATGGCAGGCAGCCTTAACCCTTTTTCACCCTTTAGAGGAATCCAAGTATTTCTCATTTGTTTTTACGTGTTTGTTTATTTTCAAATGATATCTTTTAATCACATTCTTTCCCTTCCCCCAACTCTTCCAAGATCCTTCCCACCTCCCTACACACTCAACGTCTCCCTCCCCCCTCTCTCTCAAAAGAAAAGAACAACAACAAACAACAAGGAAAACAAATTAGAAACAAACAAGCCAAGAAGACAAAAAAAAAATATACCAAACCAAGACAAAACGAGCACAAAACATGGTGTCCGTACTTGTGCTGGCCAGCTACTCCTGGCATAGGGTCTGCCCTGGAGTGGGGTTGACACACCCACTGACACTCCGTTGGAGAGAAGGATTTTCCCTCTCCTGGCAGGTGTCACTGCAAATCCTTTCTTGGTTAGGGATGGGACTCTGCCTGCTTCCCCCCTTCTGTGCTGAAATTGCTTAGTTTCTTCTTCTATCTAGAGTCTCCTCCTCATTCCCTCCACTCCCTCCCCCTCCTCCCCATGTCTCCCCAGGCTCGCCCCCACTGTCCTGTCTTTCCATCCACCCTCCATTCAGAATCCATGTGTCCAGAAGCTGCTTCTCTTTCCTGCTGACCCCAGCTGAGGTGGGGGCTGTTCACAGGCTCTTCTCTGCCATGCTTACAATTCTTGTTTCCTGGTCTATCTTCCCCAGTGGTCTATGGCTTTTTTGGTGACGGTCAGAGACATTCACTGGCAGATGCGTGGGTCCTTCCTAACTATTAGCTGTGATTGTTATGATTAAATATCTGGGATCATTAGGCTCCAAGCATTCAGAGGCAAAAGAAGAAAAAATGGGGTCCATCAGCAATTTTCTAACTGAGGTTATGCACTAGAAGCTCTTGTGCTGTTTCAGGGAGGCACTAATGTTTAACTATCACCCAATAATCTGAACTCCATTGCTTGGAGGGGCGTGGCCCAAGCATGGACCCCTTTCAAAACTGAGATATACTATTTGAGGCTGGGGTTGAGATACTGGGGCAGAGCTCAGAAACCAACCGTCTGGTCTCAGTTCAACAGACCCTTGATGGCTGGTGTCCGCTTGAGTTGCAGATAAAGAAGGGTCCCTCAAATTTTCACTCCTGCCTCAGCTTACTTTCTCCGTAACATGACTCCCTAGGTGGAGAACCAGTGTGTTCTTCCATACATTCTTCTGCCCACCTCCTCACCAGGAATACTCTAGGATTCCTGTTGGTTCTGTGTGGCCACACCCAGGCCCAGAGGGAAGAGCAGGTGTTGGAATTTAGGGCAGCAGGCTGGGTACTGGGTCTTCTGTTCAGAACTGGCCTCTTGGGAGTTCAGTTGGTTCAACAAATATTTGCTGAGTATGGATGATTGGAGAGCCAGGCGTGAATCCGGTAACCCTGTCTGGCTACTGATTGTCCCTAGATCCACTCTGAGGCCAAGGCTCAAAGAGGAGCTGAGAGAGGAGCAGAAGGGAATCTTTGCTGACACTGCCATTCTCCAAGTTCACCTCCATCACTCTCGGACAAAGGGGAAAGTGTTGTCCTCCTGTCCTCATCTCAGTTGTCCCCTGTGTTCCCTATGGTCCAGCGTGGCTAAAGCTGTAGCCACAGCTCCCTCCTTCAAGGCTTGTCTAAAATGAAGATTCCTGGGCTGGCCCAGTGATTGCAACACTTGTTTTTTGCAAAGGACCTGAGTTCATCTATTAGCACCCGCATGGAGGCCCACGACCACCGGTAACTCCAGTTTTGGGAGATCCAACACCTTCCTCTCACTTCCTAGGATATCAGGGATGCACACGGTGCACATATATATACATGCATGCAGACCAAGTACTCATACACATAAAATACAATAAATATATCTAAATTTTAAATGCAGCTTCCTTAGCCTCACTCACCGATGGAAAGCTGATTCAGAAGGTTCAGGGTGGGGCTCAGCAGTCTTCATTTCAGCAAGCTGCTGATGTAACAAGTTACTTACGACTCCACAGCTTAGCAGCCTCTAAGCTCAACAGCAAACTGGGCATGGGTGGCACATACCTATAATCCCAACCTCAGAATGCAGAGTCAGATCATAAGTTCCAGATTGGCAAGGACACACACACACACACACACACACACACACACACACACATACACACACACACTCCCAACAACCTAATTTCCCTAGGTGGGCGTCAGGCATTTGGGGTGGAGGTAGATGAGGAACATTGAGTTTCCTGGGCTCAGCAGAGCCAGCCACACCTGATGCTATGCAGTGCCTCTCACCATTACTTCATTAGTCTCCTAGTCTGTACTTGAGGTACAGGGCTGGGTGGTTTTGCTTAATCCTCACCCAGCCCAGAAAAGGAGGTGATACCCCAGCTTTACAGATGGAACAGGTCAAGTTGTTCCCCAAGGTTATAGGGGAAAGTGATCTATCTACTCGACATTCCAACTGGTCTGGGTTTCTGAAAGTGCTTACAGACCCTGAGGAAACTAAAAACTAGGTAGAACGGACCGGAAGCACCAGGAAAGATAAAAGCAGAGGCCTCAGGAGGCACAGAGAAAGGTACCTGAGTACTGGACCAGAGGCAGTGGCAGCGTGTGAGCTGAGCTCGGCAGATTACGTTAGATTTGGAGACTCTAAGAAGGAATAGGCACACGAAGCAGTGAACACAGCTCAAAGGAAGTCACTGGAGTAGGCAAAATGTGGCGGGCACAGCAGGTGATCTGATGTGGTTACAGTGTAAGGCGTGTTTGGGGACACAGGTTTGCTGTGACTTCTTTGTTCAGTGGGTGTTGGAAAAAGACCAGGAAAACTCAACAGAGAAACAAGAAAGCAGATGTAGCTTTAGGAAAGGTTGTGGGGACAGAGGGCTGGATAGATTTGTTGGAAGCTGAGCTAGGAGGTGACTTGACCTGGGAGATAGCCCAGTGAGCCACACTGCTTCTCTGGGCCAGTTTGTTCATTTTCAAAATGGCGATTCTCCATTGATTCTCCCGTATCTGCCCCGGGGTTGCTGTGAAGACATTAACAGCAACAGCAGAGATAGAAAAAGAGTTGGTAAGCTCCAGGTGGCAGAATCAGAGTGGGGGTGGGTGCTGGGTACCGTGTGACCATAAGGCACACAGCTGGAAATGCCCAGAGGTAAAAGGGGTTTCAGTTCCCCAGAGGCATCCACATTTGAACTGAGAGAAGAGGCAGGGGACTCCTTCCAGGGCATCATGTCCCCTGGACACACCTGCTTCTCCATCCAAAAGGGCCCAGTGGACTGACTCTGGTTCCTATGTGTCTTCAAAGTACCTTACCCTGTGCAGCACCTTGTGTATGTCTTGTCCAACCCATCCCAGCCTCTTCTCCAGAACAGAGATGATGTAACCAGAAGAGCTCAGGCTCCCTGGGCTCCAGAGCCAGGGGCACCTCCAGAGGATCTTGTGGGATGTCCAGTCCTGATAGATGCTCCTCTGTTATCTTCACAGAGGGTCTCAAGACTGGGAATGGTCCTCCATACTGGAGAAGACGGAACATTCGCCCAAACACAACAGGACAGAGCCCTGGGCCTTCCCCAGACTCCCTTGCTTCTCAACACTCAAGCATTGCCCTCTCTCCCGACAAGGTTGGATCCAGTTGGATCCAGAGCTTCGGAGGAAGGAATTTGTGTGGGAGGAAGGAACTGGACTCTCTCCCTCACCAGCAAAGCCTGAGCCTCTTTAGAAAAGCCACCCCCTTAGGAATGAGCAAGCCTCAGGCCTGACTGTCTGTCCCTCCAACAATATGACACTCCTCCTCCAGAAATGTTTCCTGGTGAGCTCACCTTGCCCTTATATAACAAGTCTGTTCGTGTGCTGAGCTCTGGCTACTCAGTCTTAGAGGACACCAGCTCCTGTCTGAGTGAATGTACATAGTAAGGGCAGGGAGAGCCCTTGGCATCTCAGGCCAGGATCTAAAGCCCAACTTCTCCACACACTACTGCCAAGGGACAAGACTACAGCAACATTAAAGATCTTGACTGGCAGTGGTGGCGCACGCCTTCAATCCCAGCACTTGGGAGGCAGAGGCAGGTGGATTTCTGAGTTCGAGGCCAGCCTGGTCTACAGAGTGAGTTCCAGGACAGCCAGGGCTATACAGAGAAACCCTGTCTCAAAAAACCAAAAAAAAAAAAAAAAAAAAAAAAAACTTGACTGGCGTCGGGCAGTGGTGGCACATGCCTTTAATCCCAGCACTTGGAAGGTAAAGGCAGGTGGATTTCTGAGTTCGAGGGCTACACAGAGAAACCCTGTCTCGAAAAACTAAAAAAAAAAAAAAAAAAAAAAAGGAAAAAAGGAAAAGAGGAAAAGATCTTGACTGGCTTGGCTTTGTGATTCTAGAATCAGGAGACACTTGATCCCATAGACTGGAGCAAGACAGAAGACTGGATTGGCAGAGGACAGAGACTAGTCTCCTACATGAGCAGCTGAGGAAGCAGAAACAAAGAACAGAGACCAGATTGCTCATCTGCAAGTTATCTTCCTTGTAGGGCTGGGACAGGAAGACAGAACAATAGAGAGCCGGATGATTAGCATTCAACTACGTTTTGTAAGAACAAAACGTTGAACAGGTTACAGCAGTGGCAACTCCTTGGCCATGCCAGCCGTTGGAAGAACTCAGCTTTCTCATTCTCCTGCTTTTTCAGGTAACAACTGAATTTCAGAACTCTATTAAACCTGAGTGATTCCATTTTTATTTTAATCCAGTCTGTTGGGACCAACGCAGGAACCTCATGTATAAAACAAGGGCCTATGGCGCTAGCAAGGTGACCCAGTGGGCAAAGCATGCAAGCCTAACAACCTGAGTTCAGTCCTCAGAGCTCACAGTGGAAGGAGAGACTTCAGAATCGCTGTGGTGAGTTTGTGTGCACCCTCCTCCATCCATCCATACACAAGAACAGTCAGATATCACCCTCTTGCTCCTCTGCCCCCAGGCTGCTATGTCTAGTGTGTATCTGACCTTGCTCAAGGCTAGCCCAGTTTTATGGAGGAAACTGCCCCTTGGAGAGGAGACTACGTTTCTGTTTTACTTCTGTGTACAAAAGGGCCCTCTTGGCTATGTGGAACTCAAGGGACCATGTCCTTGGCTCTGGAATGACCAGAACTTCTTTACTGTTTTCCAATTGGTTTTTTATTTTAATAAGTCACTTCCACTCTCTTCATCACTTCCAAGGGGAAGCCACCGTGTGTATGTGTGTGTGTGTGTGTGTGTGTGTGTGCGCGCACACGTGTGCTCGCGAGTGTGTGGGTGCACATATTTATGAGACTAGAGATCAGTGCTGGTTGTCTTCCCCGAGTCACTATCTTATTTCTTGAGAAAGTCTCTCACGGAGTCCACTGATTTGGCTATTCAGCCCCTGGGATCTCTTGTTTTTGCTATCTCAGCTATGAGATTACAGGAGCATATTGCTGAGCCTAGCTTTGTACACAGGTATTGGGAGCCAGAACTCAGGTCCTTGTGCCTGTGCGACAGGCCATTTCCCCAGATTCTGCCCTCTCTCTGTCTTTTGTTTGTTTGTTTGCTTGCTTGCTTGTTTGTTTTGTTGTTGTTGTTGTTGTTGTTGTTTTTTCAAGACATGGTTTCTTTTATGTTCTGTCCTAGAACTCACTTTGTAGACCAGGCTGGCCTCAAACTCACAGAGCTCAGCCTACATCTGTCTCCCCAGTGTAGGATTAAAGGCGTGTGCCACCACCACCACCACCACTCCTTTCTTTATTCTTTTGAAACAGTCTTGGGTAGTTCAAATTAACTATGAATCCAAGGATGACCTGTACCCCCATCCTTTTGCCTCTAGATCCCGAGAGCCGGAATTAAAGACAGGTGCCGTAATACCCAGTTTCATGTTGGGAGTTAAACCCAGGAGGGCTTTGTAAATACGAGGCAGACTCTATCATTGGAGCTATATTCTCAGCCTAGGAAGTCACCACGCTAATGTCCTTGACACCAAAGCCTGGTTCAGGCCCTGCTAGCTTTTCTTAGTGTAATGAACAAGGAAGCTCTACCTCTCAGGTCTCGGTTGTCTTGACCACAGTCATTTACCTTCCTCCCAGGCTTGAGTCAGAACTCTTTTTATTTTTACTTTGGATTTTGTTTAATTTTCAATGCAAATCAAAGTTATGTATGAGCACAGATCAAAGTCATTCACAAATGACTGATCCTTCCTCAGAAGTAGCTACTTTCAACTCTTTGGGTTGTTTGTTGTTTTAGAGAAGATCTAGATAGGTAGCTTCAACTGGCCTTGACCTTGGGATCTGACGATCCTCCTTCAACGCACAGAGCACCAGGATTACAGGCGGGCATCAGCATGCTCGGCCCTTAAGAATCACACAAACGCGTGATGAGTTGAGCTACTGGTAGATTGGAGTTTTTTCTTCACCTTTCCTTTCTATTTAGGCAGACCCACGAGATGACTGAGATGACTGTGAGTAAAGGTGCTTGCCACCAAGCTGGCCACCTGACTTCAATATCTGAGATTCACATGATGGGAGGAAAGGACTGACTCCTACAAGGACACACACACACCACATAAAGACATAATAAATAAATGTTTTTAAAAAATTAAATCGGTTTATGCAGCTGCCACTCAAGGACAGTATCAGGCATCCCAGCTTAGGATGGCTCAAATGACTCCAATTGCAGACATCACTAATTCTCTATTCTCCTCCTCTTCCTCCCTTCCCCCCTCCCCTCCCCTTCCTTCCTCTCCTCTCCTTTTCCATCTCCTGCCCCTTCCTCTTCCTTCTCCTCCTCTTTCCCTCCCCCTTCTCCTCCCACCTTCTCCGTACCGAGAATAGAACCTAGGGAGCTCTACATGCCAAGTCCATTACCACTGACCACACCTCTAGCTCCTCAGCATCTTCCTGAGAAGCATTTGTGGTCTGGCTAATGGTAACTCAGCAAGAAGTTATGTTTTAAAACATCGCTAGAATATTCTTTCTGTACGTGTTCCAGGGAACACTAAGTGTGGCTCTGAGGTGGATTCCAGAATCAGAGGCAGTGTTGTGAACTCGGCCTTGCCCTCTGTGGCTGTTTGACCTTTAGTGAGTTGCACAGCCCCTGAAGCCTCAGCTTCCTTATTTACAAAGTAGAATTAAAGGTCAGAGGCGCTTACTTCACAGTACCGGCTGAGGTGTTACAAGATGGCACACGTGGTATAGGACGTGGAAAGATGTGACAATGTAGACGTCGGCATGATGTAGGGGTACCGATTCACTCCTTTAGTGAGTATCCCAGAACGCACAAAAGGACGCCTCAAAATGTTCAGGACTTCCAGAGAAGTCATCTATCCATAGCTGAGAGTCCGGTATACCTGGGCCACCTTTCCCAGGACAGTAGATGCTCGGCATCAGCCAGGCACAGGAGGGTAGATCTGGATGTAGTCACTGAACACTAAGAGACTGGCCATGCTTGTCACATCTCTGTCTTCACAGTCAGATGTCTTTGGCCACCATTTCACACCATGGATCTTCGTCCTGATTTCTTCTAGTTGCTCTCAGGAGAAAACTGATCATTTGACTCCTTTAACTCAGATGAAATATCTGCTAAGTCTGTGAAAGTCGAGTGGTACAGAGTAGAAAAGTTAAAATTTCACATATGTTTTCCATTTTAGAGAAAACTACTCTTAGCAAGGACTATGTATCTTTCTAGGATTTTTTTCTTCAATTAAAAATAAAGATTTTGGGGCGGGTATCAGACATTATCGTGAACACCTGTAATCTTAGCACTTGGGAGGCAGAGGCAGGAGACTATAAATTCAAGACCAGTTTGGTCTACGTAGTTAGCTCCAGGTCAACAAGGTTGCATGGTGAGAACCTGCCTCAAAAATGTATTAACATATGTTGATTTTGCATAATGGGTTTATTATAATATTTTCATACATTTATACAGTGTATCCTGATGATATTCTCCCCATTTCCCACTCTTGCCCTTTCCTAGAGCAATTATCTCTCTCCTCCTCTCCCGTCTTCTTCTTCATGTGTGTGCATGTGTGTACATGCATGTGTGTGTGTGTACACATGCAGGAATGGGTGAAGGTCCAAGATTACACCATGAAGTCTTTCTCCATGCCTCTCCCTGCTATTTTCCCAGGCCATGTCTCTTACTGAATCTGGGATTCGCTATTTAGGCTAACCTGTCTGCCCAGAGATGCCTTTGGCATCTGCCTGCCTCTGTCCCCACGCACTGGTGTCAAAGACATGCGGTGCTGTGCCTGCTTTTCTCGATGGTGCTGGGATTCTGAACTCCAAATCTCGAATCTCGTACATCAAGAACTTTACTACCTGAGCCTGCTTCCCAGCACTCCCTCTGCCACTTGAGAGCTTCTTGTCTATTTGTTTTGGTGACCCAGTGAGTTTAACTTGACCTGCTTCCGTGAGCACGAAAAGGGGTTATTTACACACACATAGGCGATTCAGGATTTTCACTTCTATGCTTCCAAGTGTGTGTGCATGTGTGCAAACATTACATTCACTTGCAGAGCATGCGTGTGAGGCATATGATCACACAATGAGATCACTGCAGACCGTCAGGTCCGTGACGTGCTTTTCTGCACCCCACACCTCTGCAGCACTCTGTATGTTGTCCTTTAGGTGCCTTTCCGTTTTCATCAAGGGCCCCAGCTTTGGAATGTGTATGCTCTGGGGTATATCTCTGTATGCTTATGCTGGTGTTTTTGAAGAGAGACTTAGAAAGGTTTCTGCAGCATGAAGACAAGGAGGACAGTTCGGAAGTTACACCTCACAAATCTCTCTCGGCGGTTCTCAACCTGTGTGTCGTGACCCTTTGGCAAACCTCTATCTCCAAAAATACTTGCATTCGGATTCATAACAGCGACAAAATTATAGCTATGAACTAGAAGCTAAAATAATTTTATAGTTGGAAGTCACCAGAACACAAGGAACTGAATTAAAGAGTCGAAGCATTAGGAAGGTTGAGAGCCACTGCAGACACTTGCCCTCCATAGGATGACCCTCCCTGGTCTCCTCTGTGTCCCCAGCCTTTCCACTAACCTCCATCCATCCTCATCCCAGTCTATGTTATGTTCCATCTCATCTGAGACCTGAAACTGCTGGTGGATCTGAGGTAGCCACTTGACCTTTGCACAGACTCCCCAGTTTCAGAAAACAAGGAACCTGAAATCTACAGAGGGAAGTGACCTACCCAGAAACTGTCCCCTGGCCACTGGGGCTGAGTCTGGATCTCTAGACATAGGAAAAGTGGAGATGGAGTTGAGGAGAATCAATAGGTCACAGAGATGGGGGAGGGGAGCTATACAACAGGCTCTGCCAGTTAGCCCATCCAGGACCAGTAGCCATGGTGAAAGGCAGAGGCTGTATCATCTCATTTTTTCCAAGGGAGGAAACTGAGGCAGATATGAGTGTCCCCCAGTGCCTGAGATCTAGACTGTCACACCCTGTCTGTCTGCTTGGGGGCCTGAGGTAGCCTAAGCCCTGCCCTATGCAGTGCTGGCCATGGGCTCCAGGAAGAGAACACATGTGGATCCCACTCTACTCCCCCATCTCTGTGAAGTCACCAGGCTTGCTCAACAGCCTGTGCGGAGGTCAGTGGCCTACAAGTCCCCACACTGTTGGAGGTGAAGGCACTCTCCCTGGCTGTGTGCAGGCATATGGAGCAGCCTGCTAAAGAGCTGGGTCTAAGGAAAGACCCAACCCTAAGATCCTATCAGCATTCCCTCTGAGACTGGGGAGAGGGGGGGAGCTTGGGCAGGACCTTCCTCCTGGGGACTCTAATCTCCTACTGATACCCAGCCCTGGTTGCTGGGCACTGTCAACAAAGCTCTCCCCACAGTCTTGGTGCTTGGCAGCGACTGAGAGCAAGGCTCCCTGGGGAAAAGCTTCAGTGCCCAGGGCTGCTCAGAGGGACCCATGGGACTGGCTGGGAGGTGGCTCCTGCTGATTTTGGGTTGGATCAGTCCTTTTCATTTTTAACGCCCTCTTTCCTCAGACATTTTGGAAGAGCAGGTTCCCCAGGCACAGGAAACAGAGACGCACCCTCTCAGAGGAGAGAGGCAGTGGATCCTAAATGCAGCTTACCATCCCCAAAGCTCAGTTCTACCCCACAGCACCTGCCTGCACACAATCCATACTGACAGGGGCTCGCAGACCTTACTGCGCCCACCCCACCTGTGTCCTCAGCAGTTTAATAATCCTTGAGAGTGTTATAACCCGTATTTTTATTTTTGAGACAGGATCTCATATATCCCAGGGTGTCTTGTGTACTTGGAGGTGACCTTGAACTTCTAACCCTCCCGAGTGGTGGGATTATAGTCTGCACCACCACATAAACTAAATGTGAACCCAGGGCTTGGTGTCTGCTAAACAAGCTGTCTACACCTGAGCTACATTCTCAACACTCATCCCATCTTCCCCCAAACAGAGCAAACCCACTATTTTAAAATGCCCAGGGGCTGGAGAGAGGGCTCAGAGACTGAGAGCACTGGCTGCTCTTCAAGAGGATCCAGGTTGATTCCCAGCACCCACATGGTGACTCACAACCAACTGTCACTCCAGCTCCAAGGGAACCCAACTCCCTCTTCTGACCTCCTTGGGCATTGTACATATGTGGTGCACAGACATACATTCAGCAAAGCATCCACGTACATAAGACAAAACCAAATACATCTCAACAGCGAGGGAGGAAAGGCAGCTCCACCAGTTCCACTGCTACAGCTGTGCGACAGGCTCACACTGGCTATGCTAATCTTCATTCAGCTTGCCTCAACATGAAGAGTTCTTGGAAACCAAAACCTGCCCCTCTGCCTCTGTTAGAGCAGCTTCAGCACTTCCTCCTGCTCTCACTGAGGACAGTATCTCTTGGCCCAAAATGCCTTGCCTGCCTGCCTCTGCTGTGCCTAGAGCCAGCTGACCCCCAGTCACAGTGCCTGAAGTAGCCTTGTCTTTCCACCCTTGACCGGCCTCTCCTCTCCTCTTACCTTCTATCTTCGAATGGGAGGGCTGCTCCCCTGTGAGCCTGCTCTCCCTTCAGCCCTGAGCTTATCCTGCTTCAGAGATGCCTCTGAGCCCTACCTGTAGGAAAGCTCCCTACTTCAGCACTGTGGAATTTTATGTTTACTTTTATGCAATGGGCTTGCATTCCAAGACTATCTAACACAAACTCAGCAACTAGAGGGGGACAGGAACCTGGTTTCCTCACTTCCATCTCCCAGGGCTGTCACATTGTAATGTTCATGGTTGGGTGGACATTATCAAAGCTCTGATTGCTCACAAGGCAGGGAATGGAGAACTAGGTGGTTGAGTAACAAGCTAGGGCATGCTAGAGGTTGTGCTGGCTGGTTTCATGTCACCTTGACACAGGTTGGTGTCATTTGGGAAGAGAAAATCTTAATAAAGAAAATGCCACTACCAGATTGGGCTGTGGACAAGATTATGGGACATTTTCTTAATTGATGATTATGGAAACAGCTTGCTAGGTGTAATGGCACGCCTGGGGTGATGGTCCCGGATTGTATAACAAAGCAGGCTGAAGCCAGGCAATTAGCCCAGGCCCAGAGGTCCAAGGAATATGTCATAAAATGATGATGGGTGGACAGATGGATGAAGAGAGCAAGGAAGAGAAAGATAGATGGATGGGTGTGGATGGATGGATGGGTGGATAGATGGATGGTTGGACGGACGGATGGGTGGGTGGGTGGATGGATGGATGAATGGATGGGTGAATGGTTAGATGGATAGATGGATGGGTGGGTGAGTGGATGGATGGATGGATGGATGGATGGATGGGCAGATGGATGGATTGATGGATGGGTGGGTAGGTGGGTGGATAGATGGATGGGTGGATGGATGGATGGGTAGATGAATGGATGGATGGATGGGTGGGTGGATGGATGGATGGATTGATGGATGAGTGGGTAGGTGGATAGATGGATGGGTGGGTGGATGGATGGATAGATGGGTGGGTGGATGGATGGGTGGGAGGATGGATGGATGGATAGGTGGGTGGGTGGATGGATGGATGGGTGGGTGTGTGGGTGGGTGGGTGGGTGGCTGGGTGGATGGATGGATGGATGGATGGATGGATGGATGGATGGGAGGATGGATGGATGGGTGGGTAGGTGGATGGATGGATGGGTGGATGGATGGATGGATGGATGATGGATGGATGGGTGGATGGATGGATGGATGATGGATGGATGGATGGATGGGTGGGTGGATGGATGGATGGATGGATGGATGGGAGGGTGGATGGATGGATAGATGGTGGGTGGAGGGGTGGGTGGATAGATGGATGGATGGATGGATGGTGGGTGGATGGATGAATGGATGGGTGGAGGGGTGGATGGATGGATGGATAGATGAATGGATGGTAGGTGGACACACAAGAGGATGGATGAATGGATGGATGGATGGGTGAACAAGAATTCCTAGTCAAAAGTTTTTGGTTTTGGTTTTGGTTTTAAGGCAGTTCTCATGTATCCCAGGCTCTGATTGTCCTGCTTCTCCTGGCTGAGTGCTAGAATTACAGGCATGCACTACCCTGCTGAATTTATGTGGTACTGGGGATCAAATTCAGGGCTTCATGAAGGGAGGCAAGCAGTCCACCAATTCAACTACACCCACCCCCACATTCTGGTTCCTAAAGTAAGGAAAGCAGAGATGGACGCACCTTCAGTCACTTCATCTGGTCCTCTGAGCACCTTCTCCCCAAATCCTGTCCCTTTGCCTTTCTTCTCATTCTGTGTCCTCCAAACATGCCAGGGTGTCCTTCCTCTGTGTGCCAGGCACCTTGTTTGTCTCTTAGTTGTATCACTTGAGAAATCCTCATACTGATGGCTTGTGTTAGGTGTATCAGTGTCCTCGGGAACTGTAGATGGAGAAATAAGCCCAGGGACTAGTTGCATGGTTGATAAGTAGTATCTTCTACACAACCAAAATCTTTATTTCCACACCCATGTTCTTAGATTCAGTGCCACATCTTTCTCAGCTACACTACCCACTCCAAAGCCTCATGTCTCACTTTTAAAACATATTTTAATTAGATTTATTTATTGTGTGTATGTCAGGAGGTGGTCTGCCACGGTATTCATGTGGAGGTCAGAGGACAGCTTGCAAGGTTTGGCTCTCTCTGCCCACCATGTGGGATCCTGGATGGAACGCAGGTCAGCAGGCTTGGTGTATAGACTCTTTATTATCTGCTGAGCCAACTCACTAGTCTGCAACTCTCAGGTTAAAACTTCAGAAATGGCCTCCCTCTGGGCCTCCAGTCTTGCTCTTCCATTGTCCTGATGGCTTTTTTCTTAGGTGCTCCGCTAAAATCTCGAGTTTGTTCGCCTCATTATGTTGCAGTTGTGTTAAAGTTTGATGTCTGGTGTAGGTTCCAGGACTTTGTGGTCAAGGGGCAAGCTCCTCCGCACTGCCTTCAGGCCCCCCAGTGATCTCACCCTATTCTGATCCTCTGCTGCCTGCTCCTACAATGAACCTCTCTTCATTTTCAGAGCCCAAGGCTCCCTGAAGTTTCCCTCTGCTCAGAGATGACCCCACTGGATGACGTTCTTGCATGTTCCCTTGGCCTCTACTTCTCTTCTCTTTTGAATCTAAAAAATATGTATTGGCAAAAGCAGTTCTAAACATTATTGGTAGATCCTTCCGGATGATGAGTTCCCAGCTGGTATGTGTGTGTGTCTATGTATATAATATTTAAATGTATATTTATATGATGATTATATAATTTATAACATATTTATAATATATATTTATAAACATGTAAATATCTGGCATATAAATATATGTAGGAGTGGTACTGACGCTAAGGTCCTGTTCCCCAATTGGTTCTTGGTCTGTCAGTAAAGAAGCCATGAGCCAATTACTAGGTGGAGGGGATAGGCGGGACTTCCTGGTCTCTGGAGGCAAGCAGACAGACTAAAGGAAAGGACAGAATTCACCATGCTTCTGATGGAGAAAAAGTGACCGCCATGTTAGATCCCAAACGGAGTGGCCACACAGGCCACTCCTGCAGAAGGGCGGTCAGGGGTGTCTAGCAGAGACTAGATGTAACTGAGCAACTAAAGTGTGGAGCTCAGAGTATTGATAAGGGCACTTTAGCCTCAGGAGTTTAATAATGCCCAGCAATTGGGCCAAGAAGGCAAGCTGAAAATGAACAACTGTGTGTGTCTTTTATCCATGGATTCAAGGGGAGCTGGGTGGGGGTTGGTAGCACCACCCATTCCCAGAGCTTAGGTGGGGTAGCAAAGCTACACTCAACAAATATATGTTATAAATATTTTAAAGCTAAGGTCTCACATAGCCTAGGCTAGCCTCAAACTTGATATATAGCCAAGGCTGACTTTGAACTTTGAGTCCTGGGATTTATAATATTTATTTATTTATTTATAATATTATAATATTATATATATAATATATATAATATAATATTATAATAGCATGTGCCATTATACCCAGTTTTATGTCATGCTAAGGATAGAATGTAGGTCTTTGTGCATGCTAGGCTGGCACTCTACCGTGAGCTACAGCTCCAGTCCCCAGGGGACTTTCATGTCCACATCTGTTACTTTTCCATGTTTCCCAGGCACTTGTCCCATTTTATAATGAGTAAAATTTTTAAAAATCAATTCAATAACGAATCTTACTCAACCATGCTGCCCACCTCCTCTCTACAGCCTCTGCAGCACTATTTGCAGAGGCCTCCTGCAGGTCCCTGTGGGGTTTCCTTGGCTGCCTGAGAACCAGGCTTTTGAAAAGCAAGAAAAGTAGCATTAAAACAGACACTAAAATTCATCAAAGATGCTGGAGACCGGAGATGCATTAAATGCTGATCAAGAGGAAACAACCCTACCAAACAGGGTTAAAAAAAAAAAAAAAAAAAGGTTTATCCACAGCTATTAGAAAGACAGGTTTCTCTCCCCATCAACCTCGCCCCTCACTGCCTGCAGCAGGCAGGAAAGCCAGCCCTGCACCGCACCTGGGCAGCACATAGAGCTGGTGGGCCAAGCCACTCTCACTCCAGACCCAGACCCAGGACTTTGATTGACTTACCCCAACATCTGCTCCATCTGCGATCTGCTAGAGCAGGTGATGGGGCCAGTCCTGTGGCTCCTAAGTTGCAGGATCTCCATGACACAGGGCATCAATAGGATAGCTAAGAGGCGTCCTGGTGAGGGTCCAGTATTGATAGTGGAGCAGAAGCCAGAGGCCTCAGACCAGACCAATGACTATTGCCATGAACATTTGGACAAAAGGGTGTACTGTGGGACACACCACGACACACTGCAGTTTCCACAGCAATATTTTGTTTAATTAATTTATTTCTTTTCTTTTATTTTTTGCGGGGAATTGCAAGGGTAAATACCAAGAAACGGGGAGATGAATGGCACTGGGTACATGGTATGAAATCCACAAAGAACCAATAAAAGGTTAAAAAATAAAAAAGAAAGAAAGACAGGCTTTAGTTACCAAAACTGGCTGAGTTTTCAAAGTACAGCATTAAATGAAAAGTGGGAGAGCCAGGAGAAATGTGTATAGTGTGTTTACATTACTGTAAAAAATGATGAGAGGCACACATGTACATGTGTGCGTACATGTATTTGGAAGCACATGCATGACCTTTGGAAAGACCCTGCACACACAAGCTGATGGAAATAATTGCTTTGAGAATGAAGACACTGGAGGAGACCTGGATGCTACTTCTGTTTGGATTCTAAAATCTGAAGTGCCATTTTACAGGGGATGGGGTGTGTGGAAAACCCTACACGAGACAGAATTGATTTGGTGAACTCAGAAGCCTGAGGTCCCGAGTAGGAGGATGCTTCAGCCCTCTGAGCCATTTTCTGGGGCTTTTTCTCCCACTCCCCTCTTGGAGAAAACTTCCTGAGAGAGGGGAGCTAACAAGATACCTCAGTGCCATCCTTAGATGGATCTTGGATCCTACTCTAGCCAGGACCTTGGTCTATTGAAGCTTATTGTGACAGTTCCTGACTGAAGCTCACGACAGCCATTCCCACTTCTGGCTCCTCACATGGTGGAATGGCTGTGCCCTGGAAAAGGTGGACCCTCAGCAGCCTGCTTAGGTGACTTGACACACCTTCACTAGGCACTCTTAGGGTGAGGAGTGCCTGTTGACCCAGGTTGTCTCCGCCTATTGGTTCTGGTTGGGAGAAGATGACCAGGAAAAAATCCAACAGATTGCCATCCAAGGGTGAAATCAATGTCCATGGTAATGTCCTTTCCTTCCCTTGGAGTCTTGGAGATCTCAAAGTTTTAAAGAATTCAGATTTGGGGGGGGGGGGGGTGCCAGGTAAGAATTTGCCTGGATCTAAGAGTGTAGGCCTTGATAAGTTGACCACTCTCCAATGGAAAGTCCCACATGCAGAAATATCTGAACAGCACAAAATGGTCAAAGAAAAGAACACAAAGTTGAGTGGGTCTGGTGGGTGTGAATAGGGGAAGAGCGGGGAGTGGGGTAAATACTATCTGTACTGGCTGGTTTTGTGTCAACTTGACACAAGCTGGAGTTATCACAGAGAAAGGAGCTTCAGTTGAGAAAATGCCTCCATGAGATCCAGCCGTAGGGCATTTTCTCAATTAGTGACAAAGGGGGAAGGGCCCCTTGTGAGTGGTACCATCCCTGGGCTGGTAGTCTTGGGCTCTATAAGAAAGCAAGCTGAGCAAGCCAGGAGAAGCAAGCCAGTAAGTAACATCCCTCCATGGCCTCTGCATCAGCTCCTGCTTCCTGACCGGCTTGAGTTCCAGTCCTGACTTCCTCTGTTGATGAACAGCAGTGTGGAAGTGTAAGCTCAATAAACCCTTTCCTCCCCAACTTGCATCTTGGTCATGATGTTTGCACAGGGATAGAAACCCTGACTAAGACACTATCAAAACATGTTATATGTAACTCTCAAAGAACTAATACAAAAAATAACAATTTTCCTGAACCACTCAGCCACAGCAACTAAAGGCCATAGGCATATTTCGCCAATGGCTCCCCAACCTTGTGAACAGCCCACAGGGCTGGTCCAGCTAGGAATGTGGGCAGAGAGCAGAAACACCACTATGGGGCTCAGACAACTTCAGTGTTCATTGTCATGGTCACTTATGAGACTTATGGATTCATTCTTCAACCTGGCTCAGAGATCCTAAAAGTCCTGGCCTCTTGCAAAGGAGTTCCCCAGCATTCTTCCGGTCTTATCATTCAACAGCCAGACCACAGGCATGAGCCACCATGTCTGATCAAAATATAATCTTTTTGTTGTTGTTGGGTTTTTGTTTGTTTGTTTTTGTTTTTTTGTTGGTTTGTTTTTGTTTTCTGAAATGCGGTCTCTTTCTGTAATCCTGGCTATTATGAACTCAGTATGTAGACCAGGCTAGCACTGAACTCACAGAGATCCACCTGCCTCTGCTTCCTGAGTACTGAGATTAAAGGTGGATGCTATCACCCCCAGAAAGAAATATAATCTTCACAGTGTATTTTCAACTACTTGAATACTTGTAGTTAACAAACAGTATTGTCCTCATCCAGAAGCCAAGGACATTATGTGGGAGTTGTTTCTCTTCTTCTGTGTGGGTGCCAGGGATGGAACTCAGCTCATCAGGCTGGGAGGCCTTTTATCTTCTGAGCCATCTTGAAAACTCTACTCACATGATTTTATAATCAACACAGTAACTTATTAGAAACTTGAACTTAGAAAATAATTATAAACTAGCAAGATGTGTGTATGCCTATAGTCCTAGTACTCAAGAGGCTGAGGCAGGAGGATTGGTACCAGTTTGAGGCCTATCTGATTTATACAATGAGACCTTGTCTTAAAAATCTCTCCCTTTCTCCCCAAAGAAAAAGAAGCATAAGCTAATTAATTTTATATATACTGGCTTTATACACTAAAGTCCATGCCTGTCAAATTTTATTTATGAAATGGTCTGACTAGTTTCTTTTTCGTTTATTTACTTTGCTTTCGTGTTAGTTTGTTTGTCTTATAGCTCTAGTTGTCCTGGAACTTGATCTGTAGACCAGGCTGGTCTTGAACTCACAGAGATCTGCCTCCCAAATGTTAGGATTAAAGGTGTGAGCCACCACTACCCAGCTCATTTACTTACTATTTATTGACTTTTTGAGGTATCTAATTTGCTATATAGCTATGGTCTTGACCTCCTAATCTTCTTGCCTATGTCTCCTGAGTTCTGGGATTACAGGGTTGTGCCTCCATGTCTGGCTAAAGCTGAGCTAAAACTGTTTATAAACATGTCTGGCAGACTCAGGGCTTGGTCACTAGAAGGACAGCCCTGCAGGAAGCAGGTGCTGTTTCTGCAGCTTTACTTCTGTGTCCATGGCTGTGCTGCGGTGTTTCTCAGTAGATTGTGGTGGATCTTAAGATCAAGCCCTGGTCTGAGAAGTTCCACAGATCGGCTGAGGTTTTCAGAGTGTATTTAGGAAGTCGCTGGAAGCAGATGAGGGTACAAGCCTAGCCTGGAAGAGGTGGGAGATGAAACCAATCCCTTTCAGAACTTCCTGGGGCCAGGTAGGGATAAGAATCAAATAAAGTCATACTTCTGTGTACAGTTATCTCTCTGTATCTACCAGGGATTGACTAGGGCCAAAGACACCAAAAGGTGCAGAGGCTCAAGTGCCTCTAGCTCCATTCCCAATGTAATCTTCATTTCTGCTTGAATACGGAGTACAAAATCTTCACTGTCCACATTTCCAACAGCGCTCTCAGCTCTGAGCTTCTGCTGGAATAGCTCTGGGTTCTGAATTACAGCATTCTAGACTTTCGCTAGCATGCATCTCGAAATGTTGCCACATTTTTTAAACAAACTAATTCCTAAGGCTTAAGTACTACATGCCCTGGATTAGTAACAGCAACAACCCCCCACTCCTGGTACTGATTTTCTAGTTTTAGTATAATATTATTACAAAACAACAATTTAAGGGAGAAAAGATTTAATTTGGTTCATGGCTTTTAGGAGTCTGTGGTTTCTTAGTCCACCACACACATGCACAACATCACGACAGCAGAAACACATGACGGAGAAGTTTCTTTACCTCATGATGAACAGGGATGACGTGACCCCAGTGACATACTTCTCTTTCTAGGCCTCATCTTTTGAAATTTCCCTTTCTCAAAACCGGACCATCAGATGGAAATGCTTAACACATGACCCTTGTTAGGAAGGGGATATTTTGTATTCAAATCATAACATATATACTTGTCAAATGTGTTGTTTGAGGAGTAGCAACAAGGGAAACAGCACGTCTTTATTGCAGATGTGAGCTGTTTCTCCAAGTGGTTTTGGCCTGAGTCTGGTCGAGCACACCGATACAGAACCCACAGACATGGAGGGCGGCCGGTACTAACGACTCATCGTCACCCTACGACGCCATGCTTCATGTCTACTGAGCGTGTGCTTCGAGGCATTTTATACGTCAGGTTCTCTCTTTATATTGTGCGAATCTTTGGGGGCAAGGGCTGCAAAGGGTCCCCAAGCCCCTCTCCTCAAAGTACATCTCTATTGTGCTGACTTCCAGCACTGGGGTACAAAAGATTAAGTTGTTCTGACCAATAGAAACCTTCTCATTGGCATCCACTTTTTATTGATTTTTACCTAAGAGGTAGTTCTGGCAGAAAGATGCCCTGGAGAGGTGTCTGGGCACTGGATCCAGGTGAATCCCTGATTCTTCTTCCATTTCTATTTTCCTATCAATAAAGTATGTGTGTGGTTGGGGTTAGGCATCATGACATGTAGATGTCCCTCCTGCTTTGACATCCTAGGAATCAGCTGCCCTGCCTCTAAGACCTGGACAGCAGCAGGGGCACTAGGAGGTCATGTCTTAGAGGAATCAAGGGTCTGGCCCAAGTCACTCTATAGTCAAGCCTACCTTTAACCAGGCTACTGGACTCCAGGGTCAGTGTACTGGCTAGTTTTGTGTGTCAACTTGACACAAGCTGGAGTTATCACAGAGAAAGGAGTTTCAGTTGAGAAAAATGCCTCCATGAGATCCAGCGGTAAGGCATTTTCTCAATTATTGATCAAGGGGGGAGGCCCCTTGTGAGTGGTACCATCTGTGGGCTGGTAGTCTTGGGCTCTATAAGAAAGCCAGCTGAGCGAGCCAAGAGACCTACTTCCTGACCTGCTTGAGTTCCAGTCCTGACTTCCTTTGGTGATGAACAGCAGCATGGAAGTGTAAGCCGAATAAACCCTTTCCTCCCCAACTTGCTTCTTGGTCATGATGTTTGTGCAGGAATAGAAACCCTGACTAAGACAAATTGGTATCAGGAGTGGGGTATTCCTGTGACAACTTGACCATGTTTGGGGGAGGACTGTGGAAGGACTTTGGAACTTTGGGCTGCTCTGTGGAATGTTGTATAGGAGCTTGGAAGATAATGTTGAGAACAGTGCAAAAGATGGAGGCGTGGCTTGTGAAATTTCAGAGGGAAGATTAAAGACTCTTATCAGAGCCATTGCTAGTTTGATTTAAGATTCTGTGGTTTTGGTTAGCTGGGGCTGAAGAAATCAGCTGTGATTAACAAGATACCAGAACTACTAAAGCAAAACCATTGCATTGCTGGGACTATTGATGCTGGTTAGCTGGAGCTAGGATATTAGCGGTGATTAAGAAGAGACCAGCATCATTGGGGTGAAATCTTCTGAGAAGTGTTTTCTGAGAGCACAGAGGCTTTGTTCCAGAGATAGCCAAGGTTATACCTTGTGTTGTGGATGGACTTGGTAATGTGTAAGAGTCACCCAGGTGGTACTGGTTTTGAAGGCATGAAGGAGTTGTGAAGAGCAGCTGAGGCCTGGGCACTGTGAGAGGTCGTGGAAGGCCATTGGTAAAGGTGCAGCCTCAGTTGCAATTGATGGTCCAGGACTGAAGGGATCAGGCAAAGGAGGTGAGGCTTGGTACCATAAAGAGAGCCTATGAGAGGCTGTTGGTAAACCTAGTTGTAGCAGAAGACAGCAGTGTTTTGGAGATGCCAGTACCATGAGATGACCATGAAGAGCAGCAGCATCAGTGCAGTACAGGCATCTGGAGCCTAGAAGACAAGGTGTGTGCTACAAAGGGCAGAGCTGGAGAAGTGACTCAAGCCTTTGGAGGAATCCAGAAGATCGTGAGTGGATCCCAGACAGTTGGAGTTTGATTTTGTTTTTGATTGTGACTGTGGATTGATATTTTTCCCTCTTGAAGAAAGAAGGTATTTTAGTGGAGCCCACAGTTAAGAGACTTTGAATTTTTAAAAGACTTTGAATTTTAAGAGATTGGATGTTTAAAGGGGACTGAAATGTTAATATGTAAGAATTTGCAAAGACTGTGGGACTTTTAAAGTTATTTAGATCTTGGGGATAAATAAGGAAGTAAGGGTCGAGGCTTATTGGTGATGTGTTTGTGTGTCAAGTTGACAAGGGGTCAATTATACTGGCTAGTTTTATGTGTCAACTTGACACAAGCTGGAGTTATCACAGAGGAAGGAGCTTCAGTTGAGAAAATGCCTCCATGAGATCCAGTGGTAAAGCATTTTCTCAATTAGTGATCAAGGGGGGAGGGCCCCTTGTGAGTGGTACCATCTGTGGGCTGGTAGTCTTGGGCTCTATAAGAAAGCCAGCTGAGCAAGCCAGGAGACCTGCTTTCCTGGCCTGCTTGAGTTCCAGTCCTGACTTCCTTTAGTGATGAACAGCAGTGTGGAAGAGTAAGCTGAATAAACCCTTTCCTCCCCAACTTGCCTCTTGGTCATGATGTTTGTGCAGGAATAGAAACCCTGACTAAGACAGCCAGTATGGTCTTAGCTCCCAAACAGTGGTGTCTCCAATAGCAGGATGATGCAAACAGTCCACCCAGGCACAGTGAGGGGGCTTAGGGTCTATAGGAAAACTACAAATCATAATAAACTAACTAGAACAATGCTCAGCAACTAAGTCACTGTCACAACAAACTCATCTCCAAGGGGTGGGCTGCTCTTGCTGAACCCCCACCTTAGGAGTGCACCCATGGTTGCTCCACCACGCTCTCTTCTGTGGTCACGTGAGGGTCTTTCTTGCAAAGAAAGTTACTCTGAGAAAGGAAATGAGAAGAGGGAGGGCATCTTGGTTCAGGGAGGGGAGCCTCTGCTCACCCTGTCACATCAGCCAGGATGAAAAAACCCATGGGAACCTGGTCTAGGTGACTGAACAGTTTCATTTACCTCAGGCTGAAAATAGGTGTGTTTCCCCTAGCAGGTGACTCAGCAGACCCAGGAAGTTCCTCTCCTGGGAGGAAGTGGGCTGTTCAAGGGTCCTGGTTTCCCCTAGGTGCCCCAACAACAGGAAGGGGCTGATAACAGAAACAGTGGCGTGCATTTCACAACTTCCTGGGCCAGCTGACTTTCTCATACTCTCCCCCACAGGGCCAACAGTTCCAAAGCCATGGGATTTCTGCTTCTGCCAACCTAGAGCTGATTGGTGCACCATCTAAATGACAGCTTCCGTGCCTGGGTGTGCACATGTGTGTGCATGGGCCCACGTGTATGTACATTGGGCATTGCTCATCCTGAGGGCTCCCTTGGCCTCTGACCTCCCCCTCCCTCCCTGACTTCCACCCACATACACTGTGGACTGAGGAGGGCAGCTGCTGCTCTGATCGTGCTCTGGGCTGTTCTGTGCTCTGGGGAAAGAGACACACTCCCTTCTCTTTGCCCTGAATTCTTCAGAAAGCAGCACAGTCTTAGGGTACTGGGTACTTTTCTGGGGCTCACTGGAAGCTGAGGAGAGAGGCGACTACTTGGAGAACAAAGCCTCATCTCCGGCAGCAATCCAATTAAGTTGGTGCAATTAGACAAAGCAATGAGGAACACGGGATACCTAATTTCTGGTCCTAACTCTGCCACTTCTTGCTATGTGACCTTGAACACGGCAATTCTCTCTGGTCTCTCATTTCTCTTCCTTTTCCCTATTTATTTATGATTGTTCTTGTCTTTTCTGTACCTAGGGATAAAATCTAAGATGTGGTACAATGATCTGCCACTAAACTAAATTACATGCCCAGACCTTTTTTTTTTTTTTTTTTTTTGTCACTTGTTCTTGATATTAGCTCACCTGACCTTGAACTCAAGATCCTCCCACTCCAAGGACTAGGATTATATCCATTTCTACTTATTTACTTTTTCAAAAGAATAAATTTAATTTTAGGCTGGGCCAGGCACCTATGTATACACGTCAGAAACAGGAAAACAATTATGGAAGACTAAAGAAACACTCCCATGTAGAGCCCAAGAGATCCCTGGGCAGGTCAAAGCACTTACCTCTCAAGTTTGATGACTTGAGTTCTATCCCTGGATCCTATGATGGATGGACTCTCAACAGCTGTCTTCTCCGCTACACACACATACAGCCGCTGCATGTGTGCTCACACTACTCTCTCACAAACAGGCTGACGAAGATGGTGGTGGTGATGATGGTGGTGGTGATGATGGTGGTAGTGGTGGTGTTGATGATCTCATCCAGTAAGTCTTAGTACTGCCTTCTCACATAACATACCACATTTCTTCATCTTTCGTCTCTGGGCCGACCTACTTTGACTAATGACTTTCAGGATTGTCCTCCTCCAAGTCAACTGCCACCTGTGGAAGCTAGCCTGCTGGAGAGGGCACATGGAGTGATCGAGGCCACAGTCCACAGACAAGTCAATGAACCACAAACTTGAGTGAGTTCAGCCTAAAGTGCTTGAAGCAGAGATTGAGCCACCATGGTGAGCCTTGACCAAGTTGTCACCCACAGAACTGTGAAAAATTAAGTGATTAGTGTTTGTTTTATGTATACAAGGAGGGAAGCGCACACATCACACATGTAGAGATAAGAGAACAACCTCAGTGATGGTTCTCAGGCACTTTGGGGCTTTCAATGGTCTGGAATTTTTCAGGCACATCAGGCTAACTAGCCCACGAGGCTACCAGGGCTCTGCCTGACTCTTGTCTCCCATCCTGCTGATTCTGGGATTACAGATGTACCCCACTATACCTGGCTTCTTATGTGGACTCTAGGGACCAGAACTCAATCCTGGCAAGTGCTTGGTTGACTGAGCCATATCCCCAGCCCAGGTTACAATGAGTCTTTTGTTTGTTTATTACTTATATTTTTGTTGTGAGCCTAGCCTTCAACGGCTGAGCCATCTCTCCAGTCTTGTTTATTTCACGTTTTGTTTTTAGCTACTGAGTTTTGGGGATGGTTTTCTCTAATA
The DNA here is from genome assembly GCA_028551405.1 of Uromys caudimaculatus. Lineage (NCBI taxonomy): Eukaryota > Metazoa > Chordata > Mammalia > Rodentia > Muridae > Uromys > Uromys caudimaculatus. The sequence goes on from CM052703.1 coordinate 7,488,128, forward strand.
TCTATTGATTATTTCCTATGTACAAAAGACAGTGCTAAGTCTTGTTAAGTACAGTCTCGTTAGTTCCTGTGACAACCATGTGACAGAGTTTTGAATCCTAATCTCTGCTTTCAGAGAGGGAAATACTGAAGCCAAGGAAAAGGAGTCAGGTGTTTAAGGTCAAGGAACTGGTGGATAAGGGAATGGGACCTGGAGAGCAGGCAGTGCCAACTTCAAGGCCACAGTTAAGTCCTGATGTCCCCCACAGAACCCAAAAGATCCCGTTCTTGCTTTCATCCGGTTCATGGTTTGTGCAAGAGACTAGTAAGAAAGAGACAGAAATCAATACCAATAGATACAGTACTTTGAGACAGGCAGGTGTTTGATGAGGTCACAGGGCCAGAAGGGTGGAGCAGTGGGCTGAGAACATATTCCTATAAGGTCTACAAGGTCAGGGCTGCGTCAGGCTTCTGTCAGCAGGAAAGTTAGCTAGTTGTTGGGCTGGACTTGTTCCAAAGCATGAGTGGTCCAGAGCCCCCCACTAATATCCTGCAAATTCTGCACCAGAAGGTGGAGGTCCTGGATCTGAGGCTGCATCCATCCTGAGTAGCTTGACCCTAGAAGCCTCCTCTTCACAGAGTTCCATCCCAGAGAATGTTCCCTGGAGTCCCTCGTGGTCACCCATGTTCCTTTAGTTTTTATTTATTTTCAAGTTGAGTATGTCTCCAGATTTGACGGACAACTTCAAAAGTATGCTACTATGAATGGTAACAACCATACTAACACACATTCTTTCAAATGCAGGTAGAGAATGACTTTCTCACATAGGTTCCTACCCTGAACCTCCAGTTTAGTCTCTTTCTGACATCCTTGAGCAGGAGCCTGGGGACAGGGTGCACAGAGCTCCCTCCTGCTGAGTCAGCGCTTGCTGTATGGCCAGCCTGTAAGTGCAGGTAACCATTTCCTATCTAGATCCCTTCTTTTCTTCCAAATATGGTTGGAGGCCCCGTTGTGGGAGGCTCTAAGCACAGCTTGATTTAGACCCGAAAAAAAAAACAAAAAAACAAAGAATGTATGTTTGGCTGGTCGCCTGGCATTCTCCAGTTTGAAAAAAAAAGTTTGCTGGGTAAAGGTAGAGAAAAGGAACTGGACTCTCCACTTTCCTGAGCAAATAGCTTAGGATGTGTGTTGGGGGTGGGGAGAGAACGTAAACAGCACAGGGTGTGTCACCCTGTGGTTCTGGTCTGTGGCTAACCTTGCTACAGATTACGGCCAGAACTCAGAGTTCATTCAGGTGACACGGGTCTGTGGACACGGGTATTCTCATTTTCATTCCTCTACTTTGGGGTAGAGAGAAATGAAGCTGATACCTAGGTAGGAACAAGAGCCCCGGGGATGTTCCTCTGTTCCCCACCCCTCAGCCTCCACATCAGGGATGAACCTCAGTAGCTATACTCTGAGGCCCTGGCTCTGTCAGGAGACACTAGAAACTGAGCTGTCTACCTCCCCAGCACACCCAGAGACTCTGAGCTGGCCGCCGGAACCGCCTGGTACAGTACACAATATAGACCCGTAGGAAATTCAGGCCAAGGGAAGGGGCTGAGCAGCGCGGCAGGAATGACAAGAATGTGGGCCTGAATCACACCGGCTCAGGACCCGCTCAGGACCCCGCTCAGAAAGGAAAAGGGTGTGGAACTGTGGAAGGATGAAGTCAGGTCAAGGTACACAAAGAGGTCTTAGCTCAAGGATTAATCATCCTAAGACAGGGGCCAACTTAAAAAAAAAATCAATCAATAAACAAACAGCAACTTGGTCAGTGGTCCCTTCTCTGTTCTAGGCCACCACAAGAACAGGGTCAGAAAATTAAGCCAGCATGGGAGCCTTTCTTGGCTGAGCTTGATGTGGGCACCATCTTTCCTGAGACACAGAACGACAAGGGGCTTGGAATCATTTTTGCAAGGCAGGTCGGGAGGGTGTCAGTGTTCGCTGAGCCTTGTTTTCATGACCTGTGTGGGGTTTGGTTTTTTGTTTGTTTGTTTAATCTCTTTTCGCTCTAATTCAAATACAGTCTGAATTCTGGACGAGTTTTCTGTACAGTAGAAAACGCAAAGAAGTTTACCGGCTAGAGGAGGCCAGCCCTGGGTGTCTATTTTACAAGTCAATTTGCATGTGAGTAGGCGGGCTTCTGAGGAGGAAATTTGATGAAAGGGCTGGGTAGGCGTGGGAGGGAAGGGAGGGTTCAAAATAGTATTCTCAGAAACACCTTAGTGTTTGTTTGTTTGTTTGTACAACAGAATCTATTGGCCTTGAAACTGAAGTCCAAGGGGTGTGGCTAGTTTCAGAGAATCTGAACACTGTCACCAAGGCCAAATGATCCCTGTACCCTTTAATGTCAGCTCTTCCTGCTAACAGCCCTGTGTCAGGCCAGTTCCACCCCATCGAGCAAGATGCCTGCAGAAGGCCAAGGCTTCCCACCTGTTTGACGGGATACAGGTCTAATTTGCTTTTATAAGATAACTCAATGTTCTGGAGCTGTGTGGCTGAACTGGCTCTTCTGTCCCTTCAACCCATGGCTGTAGGCAGGTGGGTGGTGTCTCTGTTGTGTTTTATAAAAAAAAGAAAAGGGAAGCCAGGGATGTTTGGTAGAGGCGAGGTATGGTGAGGTAGAAGGGACACTCAGGGCAGTGCCTCTGTGGGTCCATGCCGAGGCTTTCCTTCCCCCTGAGGGACCAGCCACACAAAGGTATAATTTAATTAGGGCATAAGAAGCAGAGTTGGGAAGAGAAGGGGAAGAGGAGGGGAGGGGAGGGGGAGGGGAGGGC
>CM052703.1:7491028-7715827 GCA_028551405.1 Uromys caudimaculatus
AAGAGAGGGGAAGGGACAAGCAGCCCCTTTTATAGTGGGTCAGGCATACCTGGCTGTTGCCAGGTAACTGTAAGGGCAGAGCCTCGAAGAAATGCTTACAGTCTTTCAATCTGCAGGAGTTTAATCCTGGTGTGCACTAGAACTGAGTTGAGGCTTTTAACTCACGTGTGTAAACAGGGGCAGGCTGACATAAAATAACCTCTTCTTCCACTCTTCCACAAAAGTGGTCCCTTCCTCTACTCCTCTTAGAGAGGAGGGTTGCTAGGAAAAGCTGAGGGGCTTCTCTGAGGCCCTGGCTGCAAAATGAGACACTGGTAAGGTAGAAAGAAATGCCTGCTGTCTCTTTCTGTGGAGAGCACGTGACTATTATTTTACTGTGGCAAGGACTAGCCACACTGGCCAGCATGAGAAGCATGGACTTTAGATACAGAATGCCCTAGGCAGGGTGGGGGTTGGGAGGGGGAAAATGTCCCTGCCTCGTTCACTGAGGACATGAACAAAGGGTAGAAGAAACAAGAACCAATTGGCCATGAGGCATGTGGGTAGCCAAGGGACTTCCAGAGGTAGTCAGGCAGACTAAAGGTCTAGCCAGCCGAGGAACCTTCTCGGATGGCAGCACCCTGGCTCTGCTACAGGCACCTTACCAGACTGCCTGGAAAGAACTCAGCAGGGCCTCTAGGTTTGCCTTCCAACATCTCAGAGCTCCCCTGCCCCAGCTCTTGGGCAATCTGACTCCTTCTCCAGGCAGGCACTTCTCTATGAAATGGGCCACCTTCCACCTGCTTGGGAGTGAAACTGAGCCAGAGTACCATGAAGTAGGGGCAAGGGGCAAGGGCTGCCTGTCCTCAGGCCAGGCTTGCCCAGTCTCCTTGCCCTAGTCCCAGGAAGTCCACACACCTCTGCATGTGGAGACACTCAGGGCAGAGAAGCACAGAGAAACACGCCTGCCTGGTGTGGGGAGACCTTGGGAGCCTAGCTCCTGCTCTGGGTGGCTCTCTGGAGCATCCCTCACCTGTCCCTGAGTCAGGAAGGGACCAGGTTAGCAGAGGCTACACAAGTCCTACCAGTTGTTGACAGGGGAAATTAAAAGGAGACAGAAAAACTCACACAAACAACATCATAACCCCCTCCCTCAGGCGGGCACAGATCTGAGGACCCGCTTCCTCCTCCTGCTCTGAAGGAGCATTCTCTCCTCTTTTGTCATGTTCTTTCCTGGCCTTCCCCTGTAGCCCGCCCTGCAAGGCGCAGTGTGCTTGCTCTGCATGCTTACCAGAATGCAGCTAGTCTCCAAGACCCTGGGCTCCTCCAGCTTCTGTGAGTGACTGGGGTTCAGGACTTACCAGTCCTGGGATTGCTTTGTCCCCTTCCCGGGGAGGGTTTTGCATGATGTTAGACTCTGTATCTAGGAGAGTTGGCTGGCTGGAGTGCCTTTTCTCGGCCACGCTTGCTCTCTTGTTCACACACGATGCATCCCTTTCCAAGTTTGTGTGGGTCAGGCAGGCTGGCCTTACTTACAGTCTTCTGTGCTCAGTGGACAAAGATCTAGACCTCAGTCCCCACGCATAACCACAGTGGTAGGAAAAGCATGCATTTGGAACAACCAGGATGTTGGCTATAGCTCTGCTTGTTGGCTCTGGGATGTCGAACAGGTTACTTTCTGTCTCCAAATCCCAGTGCCAATATCCTACATGGTGGTTATGAGAACAGAAAGTAGAGGCACAGCGCATAGGGAGAGGTTCAGGTGCCGGCCCTTCCCACCTGTTCATCATACCTTATTCTCCTCCATGGAACTGACTGGCTGTGTGTACGAGCAGTCACGCGTTGAGAACCACCATCACCTAACTGTGAGGACAGTTCTTGAGCTTCAAAGCCTGTGCAGTTGACACCATTTATTTCACTTGACTCAAGAGCCACCGTGCTGGGGTGGGGGTGGGGGCAGAAGCTACCGGGCTGTACGGTATGGGATGGACACGCAGGCATCGCATCTCAACGGGAACCTGATTGAAATGACCTTTTGCACCGGGACTGTCCTTGTACCTCTGTCCCTGGCTTGGATTTGTAGCAGAATTTTCTCTGTCCAATTAATTTAAATCTTAATACAAGAAGCCTGTGATTAGACAGGGAAAAGGGAGGCAGAGCTAAGAGTTTCCGAGACAGGGAGAGGCATGAGAGAAGGAAACGGAAAGGAAGATGGAGGGAGAGGAAGACAATTCAGATTCCGTGTGGCTTTAAATAACCACAGGTAGCTATAATATCATAGAGGGATAGAATAATTGGGGTAACTTGTCTAATCTAGGTGGGCAGCTTGTATCATTATCAATTGGCCCTGAATTTATTGTGTGGGCATCTTGTGAATTGAGAATTTATTGATATATAAATCTGACTGATTCATTATAAGCTTCTAGAGTTTTGATTTACTGGGTTCCAGAGAGAGAGGGGGGTTGGAGAGATGGCTCAGTGGTTAAGAGCACTGACTGCTCTTCCAAAGGTCCTGAGTTCAATTCCCAGCAACCATATGTTGGCTCATAACCATCTATAATAGGATCCGATGCCCTCTTATGATGTGTCTGAAGACAGCTACAATGTACTCATATAAATAAATAAATCTTTGGGCTGGAGAGATGGCTCAGCTGTTAAAGGCTAGGCTAATATCCATAGAGAAAGGTAGGCAGCAAAGCATGGGTTTGCCTTATGGGCATCACAAAAGGCCATGGGGGTTTTGAGGTATGGGACTGGCATGGTAGTGACCTACCAGTGGGCTTACGAGCTGGGTGGAGAGATTCTGGAGCTCTGAGTCAGAGAGTCTCTACGAGATAAGAACAGGCCAGCCATTGCTTGCCAGTGCATGGCCGGCCAGCTCGCCAGGGCAGAGAGTTGCCAGCAGTAGCGTGAATTTATTTTTTAATATTTCCCGCAACATGGATTCTACCATATTATGGGTTTCCTCTCTCACACCTCCTCAAGAACACTTTTTGAACCAGGGATGATGATACCTCTCCTTTATAAGTACGAGAAACCTCTGTCCCAAACAGGCTTAAGGAAAAGAAATAAATAAGCAAGTAAGTAAGTAAATAAACAAATAAAAATAAATATTTTGGTTCAGACCCAGGTGGTCTTGTATTATATAAGGCTGGATTTTGAGCTCAAATAATGCTATTACATTATTTCTTTCTAGATCTCAGTTCTACAAAAAGACACATTTTCAGACTGGTGCTTTAGGCTCTGCATTGTAACAGGGTCCCAAATCTTAATAGAGCCCAGACCTAAGCACACTAACTCCATGATGGAGATACTATTCAGGTTGTAAAACAGCACGTAGACAGCACCACCTGCCAAAACTAAAACAAAGGCCCAATCCATCAAAGTCCATATAGTTCTGGAAAAGTTGTCTCAAAATTAGCTTCTGCGGTTCTGCATCTAATGAACTAACTGTTCTTGTCAACTGAAGTATGTCAACCTAGAGTATGGTTTTTTGTTCTTAAAGGTCACCCCGAGAAAGGCTTGGAGCTACACTGGGATCTCCAAAACTCAGCATAGTCACTGGCCAGCTAAGACTTTCTAGTGGCTGAAACCCATGTCTGAGTAGTGTTCTTTGGCGGGTACCCCAGAACAGCATAGCAGCAGAAGAGCACAGGCTTAGAACTCAGCGCTCCTCAGTAGCTCAGCTTAGACTTGGGATAGAGTCACATGGTCGATGGTTGGAATAGAGTCACATGGTCGATGGTTGGGATAGAGACACATGGTCTCTGCTATTGACTTCAGTCAGGTGCCCATTGCTAAACCAATCAACACGTCCAGGGAGATCAAATCTATGAGTTAGTGGTCATGAAGTGTGTGACCCTAGCAACAACCTCCATAGCTTTACTGGATGAGGAAGAGACCCAAGGAATGAGAAAGGAACGGCCCGCTCTCCGGTTTCTCAAAAAGAGAAAAAGAATTCCTTTAAATTGACTGATTGGTTGATTAATTGATTGATCGATCGATTGATTTTTTTTTTTTTTTTTTGAGACAGGATCTTTCTATGTAGTCCAGGTTGTCCTGGAGTTCCTTGTGTAGACGAGGCTAACCTCAAACTCAGAGATCCTCCAGTCTCTGCCTCCCAAGTACTGGAACTAAAAGCATATACCAGCACATCCCCCACCGTTTTTTTCTTTAAAGTAACAGAAAATAGACCAAAACGGGTGTCCTGTAGTCCCAGTAGCCTGAAGAAAAAACCAAGGCTCAAATAAATGAATTGGCCTGTCGGAGAACCCATGACCTATTGCTAGGCAGACGTCACGGGGATATGTAGAGAATGGACACTAAACTCTGAAAGCTCCCAGGCATCGGCATTACATTCCTTCATGTCCCTGAAACATAAGCCAGATGGCAAATGAGGGCACCCAGAAGTGACTCCCACCTTGAGCTTGCTTGACCCTGGCCAGGGTGGAAACAGGAATCCTTGACATGGTGGCTAAGGAACTGGCGGGTGCAGTCATCTCTCCTTCCGTGGAACTACTCAGCACACCTTTGCCCACACAGTCAGGGAAGCACGGTGTGGCATGCTGTGGCGGGGCTGCCTTCTCAGGAACCCTGTAGAACACTTCATTTCCTCTGTCCCCACGGACAAACCATTTCTCGGAAGGAATACTGTATTACTTACCGGGACACGTTTTCTCAGTTAAACTAACTCTTCCATATCTCTGCTCGGAGGTGGCACCCACACTGGTAGTCTGAGTGTCCCCAATTTACCTCTGCCACACATTTCCAGACCTCTCTTCCATTGTGGTGTTTCAAGAGATCCATGCGTTCATGTAGTTAAATGGGGATTGTTTGCTAGGTGCCAGGTTTCAGAGATACAGAGGTGAACAAAACTTCTGAGGGACTTCAAGCAGAAAAGTCTTGACATACCTAGCTTTTACAGAGGACTGTGGCTGGGGGAGGATACAGGAAGGGGCCTGGCTGGACGCTGGGGAACAACAGAGGGACAGGAGACGATGCAGCCATAATAGTTGTTGGGCACAGAATTGGAGAGAAGGGAATGGAGCAGATTTGAGGAGATAAAGTCAGGCAACTTTGTATGGAGGTGGAGGTGGTAGGTGGCAGGTCCTTTGTGGTCCCGCATCTCTGGAGATCTAGCAAATGTAATTTCTAGCTTCTTAGAAACTGTGCACTGCTCCTGAGCTAAGACATAACGGAAGAATAGGTGGGTGTAGGATGCTCCGTTGACTCTGGGACCCTGAAGAGCATCTTCCTGAAACTGCTCACCAGGTGCATGAATTTTGGAACTCAGGCTCGTGTGTGTGTGTGTGTGTGTGTGTGTGTGTGTGTGTGTGTGTGTGAGTGAGTCGTGGGGCATGGGGCTCTTTAGGAATTTTCCTTCACCTTAATTTTTTTGCTGATTCTTTTTTTTTTTTTAAGAAGTGGGGTTGTACATGGCCTTCAGGCCTGCCTCACAGAGAGGGTGGAGTTGGGGCTCAGTCTAATGTTGGGGCTACAGCCCACCCTCTGAGGGTCATGGGGCATGCTCACCATCTTCATTTATCCGGCACTGTGAAGAGTGAGCACACACCTGGGTTGCCTTCTCTGGACTTCATGACTCACTGAGCTAGCTATCACTCCAGATGGAGACACCGGGAGGCCTCAGGAAATTAGGTGAGTTGCCCAGGGCCACAGCCCATCTGTCAGACTTTTATCTCTAGCAGAGCACCATCCAGTAGAAGTTTCTGGTAAGAAGATGTGTTTAATCTGTATTCCCTAGCACTGTTGCCACTGGCCACACATATATAGCAGAGGAACTGAGATTTTTCATCTTGTTCAACTTAAAATTAAATTTAAATTCAGTTACCACGTTTAGTTGATGGCCACCTACACCTTGAGAAGGCTGTAGAAAGACCTAGAATTTGAAGCATCTCGTTCAGAGATCTTAAGCGAAACAGTTTCCCCAGTAGGCTCCTGAACTTTACAAAAAAGATGTTCCAGCCCTCAAGGGTTAACTAGATATTTCCTGCTGCTCACTGTGTTCAGAGACAGCAGATGGGAAAGTTGGATGGTACTGGAGGTGTGAAGGCCCCTGGTGGCTTCCGAGATGGGAAGAGGAAATGCCCTTTTGCAGTATCCTGGAATATCGGCTTCCAGGCTGGTATCTCAAGCAGTAGGACTGTTGCCTGGGAGACGGGGGTGGGGTGGGGGTGGGGAGAACAGGGTATGGTGGGGCCTACATCAAGAACCATCCTTGGAGGGCTACAAGCCAAAGGAAAGATAAACAGGCTGCCCTGGACAGGAGGCAAAAGGGAGGGGATGCTGGGGCAGTGCCAGGTTCCAATGGGAAGACTAAAGGGGGGAAGGAGGCTGCAGCCGCTGCTGGGGTAGGAGTGGGGACAGCCAGGAACCTACAGAGGGCCGAGTGGGAGGCACCAGTTCAGGAGGACAGTTCCTGCCTCTGTAATATAACTGTCAGCAAGAAGCGGCCTGTGACCCTCTACCCTCAGCAGGCTCCATTTGCCTCTCCACTGTTCCCTCCACGCCTCTAGTAATGGCTTAGTTACTCTTCTTGCCTGCCCTGCAGGACGGTTTTCCAATTACTTCTAGCCAGGTGTGCTTCCTCCTGAATTTAATTTCCAGGCCTGTTGAAGCCAAATTAATTTTTAATCACCTTTGAGGTGTTCCGTTTAATTACCTAGATTGAACTGACGAGGAGCACAGCGTATACGGCGAAACTTTGGGATGCTTCTCCAGAATGGGCAGCAGTATGTTTCTAGAGTGCTGTGCAAGTGGGGTTGCCTGACTTTCCAGCTAAGGTATCGGTCTATTTGAGAGGCGTGGCACTCCCAGAGGTGCGATGGACAGTGTGAGAGAAAGAAGTACCTTGTGAGTCTGCCTCACACGACACGATCCAAAACGTCCCCTTCAGATCCCTGCAAAAGCCTGAGCTTGGAACGGAGACTCTCAATTAGGAATGAAAAGAAGATGAGGACCACAGGCATGAGCCCTCAAGCCCCGTTTATGTGCTACTGTGGCTGGAACCCAGGTCTGTGTGCATGCTAGACCGGCACTCTACCAAAGGAGCTATGCCTGGGACCCTGAAAATAGGCTTTTAAAAGTTCAGATTTTATATATATATATATATATATATATATATATATATATAATATATGAGTGTTTCGCCCAAAGGTTTGCATATGTGTGCAGTGCCCTGGGAAGGGCATCAGATCCCTTGGAACTGGTATTAAAGAAGGTTGTAAGCCACCAAATGAGTGTTGAGGGTAAAAATCGGTCTGCCAGAAGAACAGTGAGTGTTCTTGACCACTCGGCCATCTCTCTAGCCCCAGGAAATAGATTTTAACATTATTTTACATTTTTGAAGAAAGTTAAAATAATATTTTGTGGTACATAGGAACTATCAGAACTTTTACATGTATATAAACACTTTCATTGGAGGCCAGCAGCGCAGCACGTGTTTACATGTTGCTGTTGCCAACCCTAAGAGGCAGAGGCAAGCAGTTGTGACACACACTGAATGGACCACAAAATATTTACTTTTAACCATTTCTAGAAAAGCAGCTCTCTGACCTTTGACCTAGGTCACTCTTCTCTCTTTTTTTTTTTTTTTGTTTTTTGTTTTTTGTTTTTTCTCCTAGGCTTCCGTGCAGGTAGGAGTGGCCACTTGTTCTACTTCTGTCAAGCAAAGATCTGTAGAGGAGACTGCTATTCAGGAGGAAAGAGTGGGATGTGTCTGGGAACTCTTCCACCTACTTCCTGTCTAAACTGTGAGTTAGCCCTGGGGAGCCCACCCAGCCCTCTTTTAGACACCATCTCCTGCTGAGAGACAGGAAACACAGGGTCAAGAGTTCAAATAGAAGGGCTGGGTCCCCGATGGCTATTGTCCAAGAGAAGGGAAAGGTCTACCCTGGGCACCTGCCCTGAGGTTAGGCTTCTTGTAGCCTAGATCTTAGGAGCCACTTGTCCTCGGGGATTGACTGAGAGAGTGTCAGTCCCTGCCAGGAACTTCTCAATGGCTTCTGATTGCCAGACCCACATCAGTACATGGAAGGGTGTAAGGTAAACCGGTTTCTGGGGTCCTAGAAGCAGAATTTCTCAGTGTTCCCTTATCTCCTCAACTCCTTCTATAGCTCCCAAAAGATAGTGTTTTGGAGGGTGTTTGAGAGATAATGAAGGAACAAATGAATGGAGCATATAGTTATCAAGAGAGAGCTACACAGAGTTGAAAGCAGCCTGGAAAGTCTGACCTAGGTATTATGTTATTTAACAAAGGAAACCGAGTTTCCATGAGTAAAATTGGTCTCCTGTGGTCACAAGGAGGAAAAAGGTTGAGATTCCAGCTCAAGGCTGTTTCAACTCCCCGGGTCCGGCCTTTCCGGCCTCAGCTCCTTGGACATCCCCCTGAGGCAACGCCAGACAATCTGTAGAAGTAGGTGACGGGTCTGCCATTACCTAGGGGAAAGGATGAAAGGACACTTGATGAGTTTGGACAACTGCCAGTCACTGCCTCTCCCTCGCAACCCCCAGCTCTGCTCCCAGAATTGCCAGGAACACGTCACTGCCTTAGCAGGTGCTCAGAACATATTTGGAGGATGAATGAGTCCCCTCGTATCAGCGCAAATTCCTCAGCAAAAAGTCACAGGCTGCAAAACTTCAAAAAAGCAGGTAGGATTGATGTCACACCTCCTAGCTTCGCAATAGATTGGAATGCACATCCTGGTCTCTGCCACACTACGCAGGCCCAGGCTATTCATCACTGGCCATCATAGGAAAACGGTGTGTGTGCTTGAGAGAGCTGCTCACCGTGCCAAGCCGTCTCATTTGAACCTCCTCACAACAGAATGGGGTAAGTATTTACCACTGGCCTTCTTTCATAGCTAAGGAATTTGAGGCTCACAAGGAGTAAAATAACTTCTCAAAGGCCACGAGACCAGTTGGTGCCAGAGTCGGGTTCAATCCTAGGTCTGTGCCTGCATGGGATAAGAGGGGAGGTGGAGTGTTGGCGATGCAGCTAGCTCGGTTGGCAGAATGCTTGCCTAGCGTGCACGGAGCACCATACGTGATCCCCAGAACTGCATAATCTGGGCACAGTGTCCCATGCTGTGTTCCAGCACTCAGTCAGTCGAGGAAGGAAGACCAGAAGGTTCAGGGTCATTCTCAGCCATATAGTGAGTTTGCAGCCAGCCTGGGAGACCCAGACTTGAGCCAGTAAAGAAGTGGGGATGTGAACTCAGGATTGCTGTAAGGAACAGCTGACACCCTGAACTCCCACATGGAGAACTCTGTAGTCAGAGAACCGATGGGGAGAGAGGAGTGTGGTACGAAAGCAATGGGTGAGGCTCCGTGTGCCCACAGGACATGTCCTTTCATCAGCTGTGGGTCAGGCTCAGCCACAGTGTGACTGTTCAGCTGATGTGTGTATGCTAACGGGCAGGGTCCATGCATTAGGAGTGGCTGGGCTGGGCTGGTGTGCTGTGCTGTGTATCCTGGGAGATGGTGGTGATTCACTACCCTTCCCAGCCCGCCCAGCTTTTATCAGGGTTCAACTTGTAGTAAACAAGTCAGAAAATGTCATCTGAGTGAGAAAGAGACAGAGAGGAGGGGGAGCTTCTGAGGTAACCCTCAGTGTCCTGTCAGCCCCAAATCTTGTTGGAAGCAGCACACTGGACTCACAGAGCTCAGAATCTCTCTCACCAATGGCAGAAAACCCTTCTTCACCCAATTTTTAATTTTTTTTCCTGGGAAGTTCTAGAAGCTCTACTCTCCTGGGATGATTCTGAGATACAAGGACTCCAGCTCGCCCTAGGGGTTCTGCTGCCCAGAGGATATCTGTTGGGGTGCTTCTGGGAGATGTGCATCAATAAACCAACTTGAGCATGCTATTAATCAACAGTTTCCTAAAGTCTGGCCAGCGAAATGCAGGCTTGTTGTCTAAGTGAGTAGGTCTGACGTTCTCAGACCAGGGAAAACAGGAGACATAGTCCAGCCCGCAAGACACGAAAGCCACAGTCACAGTAAGAACACAATTAGAGGAGCAATTAAATGTCAAATTGTAAGAGTCTCCCTTGGTTCACCAAACTTTCAAAAGGTAAGACTAGTAAGTTTGCCCAAAAAAGGCCAAACAAGACCGGAAGTAAATTGTCTCAAAGCTATGGACCCTGAGAGGCTGAGGTTAAGACTATAAGACAGCTCCAGGACTGGTTCCCTCTGAGGCTGTGAGGGAGACTGACTCCTGTCTCACTTCTGCTGGCAACTAGCATTTGTTTGTGTCTTCTAGTTTCCACCATTGAAACAACCACATCTGCACAGACCCTGTTTCCAAGCAAGGTTGTATTCTGAGGTGTGGAGTGCTAGGAGTTCAATCCATGAATTATGGTGACACATAATTTAACCCATAGCAAGTGGGGCTCTGCCCCCAGAAGTGGGTTCCACATCTGGATCATGCCTACCTCAGAAGCGGGTTCCACATCTGGATCATGCCTACCTCAGAAGCGGGTTCCACATCTGGATCATGCCTACCCCAGAAGCGGGTTCCACGTCTGGATCATGCATAGAATCTTTTTTTTTTTTTTTTTTTTTTTTGCCAGTCCATAGATATCCAAGGAGTCTTCCTGAAAATTACTTGCAATGGCCCCGCCCTTTGAGGTGATAGCAGGCTTCACATTATCTTACTTTCAACTCAGGTGTGACTAGCCCCACCCTGGGTGAGAGGCTAACTGTGAACAACCAGCACTGGGAGATTATGGAGACGTGAACTAAGAAGGGACCTAAGGTTAAAAATAGCTCCAGCAGTAGTGGTAGGTAGTGTGCCTACATGACCTTTGACCTTTGAGACTTCGATTTTTCAAGCATCACAGCCAGAAAGTCACCAGGTCTGGATGACGCAGCTCTCTATGTGTCACCCTGGAAATTTCCAACCCTGGGGAAGTATGAACATACATGGGGGTTCACTTCTCTTTTCCTTCCCTGGCAGATCTTCAGGAGCTTCCAGAAGCCTAAAGAGGCTCCCATGAGGACATTGATATAATCCTGTCTGTCCCTATAAAACGGGGTGGTGGGATCAGAACTGAACTATCTTTCAAAGCAGGTAGGTGACTCAGCAAAGCCACACAATTTATTCGAGCGTCCTTTTTCTCATTTGCACAATAAGAATGAGAAGGAACATTTGCCCTTCCTGCCAAAACCTAGTGAGGATCAATCTAAGAGGAGTAACTCGGCCTTGGGGTGCAGGAAGGTTTTGTGGCACTGAGTCCCATTCGCTCCTTAGTTTGCCCTTGTAAATTGCACAGGTATTAAGAACATTTGGGAAGAGGAATTAGCTATTGTCAGACCCTTGATACCCTAAATGTGGTTCCTAAGTGGGCAGTGCCTATCAGGGGTCATCTAGGAAAGGCTAAGGCTAGCAGGCTTCCTGGAGGTGGCCCATTGTCCTTATATGGCTTATGATGGGTGAACTCTGAGAGGCAAGGTCCCAAGAGACTTCATCTCAGATTGTTTCCTGCAGCTGATGTGCCTTACCTGTCACTATTACATACGGCAAAGGTCATGGGCATTAGCCCACCCTATTGAGCAAATTTCCTGCAGATCAACATAAAGATGAAATTTCATGAATTAATGCAGTTTAGATGAATTAATGATTTTATAGAATTACTGATTTGACTCAAATAATTTTAGGAAGAAAGTTGTGGGAGATGGTTTTAGTTGTTTTGCCAGAAAGATATAATAGAGTTAGAATTAGGTATAGAACATGCCCACTCCTCATAATAGTAAGTAAAGGCTGCATAAAAAAGAATACAACGAGCTTTCACAATCACACTGGAAAGAGAAATGAGTTTGAGACAAATCTGTGATCAAGGAAGAACATTCATTCTAGGCCAGATCCAAGGACAAAGCCACAGGTGTGCACTGTGATAAAGCAAGGCCACGTGAAACTGTTGCTTTGAACTTATAATGAGCTTACAGAATGAAACACTGCTTTGAACTTTTTATTGATATCCTTCCATTACTCCCCTTTTATGTAACATTATATCTATGAAGTAATTCTTACATAGAGAACTTTTTGTCTAAAAGCTATAAAAAGGTTGAAAGCAATAAAGAAAAGTGGTGTGGCCGTTTTTTGCTTCACCCAGTGTGTGTGTGTGTGCCCTCTGTGTGACTTCTTTCCTTTCTTATCTTTTCTCTCTGGTTCAAAAACAGCTAAGGAGTCTCTCACCTGGCCAGAGGAGCTCCTGGCTGACCAGCCAGACAAAGGAGCTCTAGCAATAAATCCTTTACTTAGTTCCCCACTGCTAAGCAGCATGTGGTAATTTGCCAGAAATTAGCGGTTATTTAAGCACAAATAATAAAAGAGTCAAAGAGTTAAGTTTTTAGCGGTTATTTAAGCACAGGACAGTAATAGAGTTAAGTTCTCAAATTCTGATTCTTGGTGGTCGTGAGATGTCTCTGTGGAAAGAAGCACTTGCTGTCAAGTTCCATGCCCTCAGAACCCACGAGGGGAAAGGACGGAACCGACTGAGGAGGAACTGACTATTAAACTGGAATATGCATTTTAACAAGAGCCCCAAGAGACTTGTGTGCTTACTTCCGGGGCCTTGTTCTGTTTGTTCTGGGTCCATTTAAGTCCTTCGGTGAGAACGATCTTATTCACTCTGGGAGAGCCATGTGCCTCCCCTACTCCAGCTTCAGATACAGCACTGGGACTGGTCAGCTCTAAAGTTGGCCCCCGGGGTGGCCCTGGAATTCATTTCCAGAGCTTAGGAACAAAGGTGCTAGCTTCCAGCATACCTATCTTCAGCTTTGGATGGGAGCCTGGAGCTGGGAGCCATGTTGGTTACCACTACAGTAAGTCTAGGAAGAGGCCTCCCAGAGAAGAGGGGATCACACAGATGCACTTATGCGGGGACATGCAGCCACAGAGAAGCTCCACAGGCTCACATCTTCTGAGCGTCCAGCTTTGTCTTCCCCTCACAGACTGACCCTCGGCTGCTCAATCCTTGTAAGACCTGAAGAACAGGTCTTACATGGTGAGCACCTGAATGAAGGAGGTAGGGGTGAGGGATGTCCGACCAAGCACATGATGGCTAAACCTTCAAAACCCACATTGGCACCTTAAGGTGGGGCAGCTGGACCGCCTTTCAGGGCAGTGGACCCACTGGAGCTTCCCTTCAGAGCAGATGGGGATGTGTTTTCTGGAGCCCAGGCTCAAACTGGCTTGGTTTTCCTGCCCAACTCTCAGGCTTTGGGCTGAGAGCTCTGGGCCCATTAACGCAGGGCCTAACTCTTCCAGGCTGAAAGACTGCTGAGAAGAGAAGCAGTGACCCGTGGCTGAGCACAGTGGCCAGGGCTCCAGGGTACCTACCTGTTACAGCCAGCTGCAGCTCCAATGTCCAGATCTGTCAGTTCAGCCCCGGAGGCAGGAGCTGCTGATAGGCTGTGTGTTCCATGCATACAGCTGGGGCCAAAATGAGTCCCTTAGATTGTAACCTATTTCTGGGGTTTATCGGGACTAAAGCGTTCTGATCTGTGAGGCTTCTGGAGCCTACGCCCCCCCCCCCCCCAGCAGGGATGGTGGGCAGGCAGTGGATGCTGCCAGGGAGGGTCAGAGCATCTCCTTACACAAGGATTGGAGCTGGAGTCCTGGGAGGGAGGGACCAGGAGGAGGCCAACCTGAGTGTGAACATGACTGTGTGCACAGGGCTCTCCTCTGTGTCTGTGAGGGACTGAGTTCCATGTGAAGCTGTTGGGTATAATCTGTGAGAGCTGAGGGAACTGTAGGCTGTCTGTGGGGAAGAGAGAGCAAGTGTTGCCCTCACGCTTGTGAATACACTATGTGAGTACAGTGTGGATGGTTTGAGTGGAGAATTCCACTCCCGGTGGGACTGTTCTGTGTGCAGTCATATGACTGTGTCAGTTATGGGGGCTGTGGAGTTATCAAGAGAAGGAGTAAGCATCCCCACTAACATGATAATAGGATGTCAAGTGTGTGCCCAATAAGCAGATGGGAAAATTGAGTCCTTCCAGAGTCCCAACCTTGTCTCTCTTACTATCTGCCCGAGGGCAGGATTTCCTGTCCCAGGACTCTGATTGTCCTTTGGTTAATTCCTAGTTCATTATGGGAAATACCCCCACCTGGGGGAGTCTGTTTGGCCCTATAGGCTTCTTCCTCTACATCAGTTGTCTTTTCTCAGAGCTGAAGAAGCTGCAGCCGCTCAGCAGCACCAAGGCCAAGAGAGAGAGAGAGAGAGAGAGAGAGAGAGAGAGAGAGAGAGAGAGAGAGAGAGAATATGAATATGAATATCTTTCTATCTCTGGTGACATTTCCGACCTCCAGTCCCAGACAGCATATTGTCCCCATACGAGTCCATCACCTCAGAGCCTCTGAAAACTTCCCAGTACTCTTGGCATAAATCTGGGGAATGTTTGAATAATGGCCTCACTGTGCTTCAGAGCCTCTGTCAAGCCTGGGAGAAGTGAGGAGGGGAGAAGGTGCTGGGAGGAAGGGGGAGTGAGGGGTCCCTCTCAGAGGACTCCTGCTGCCTACATGAGCCAGGGCTGTATGTCCTCTCAGCCTAGGGAAGTGGTGCAGTTCATACACCCAACCAGGAAGCCGCCATCGTGACAAGCCACGCGAAGACTGTTTGGCCACCTGCATCTGACTTCTAGATCTGCTTCTGTCTTGGGACTAGCAATGCTTGAATGAAGAACTCTGCTGATGTAAGTGGGTGACAGCTTGCCTCAGATCTTCCCGATGGTCCGTCCTACCATGTTCTATCTCCTTCATCCTCAGCCAGGGACAGACCCCTGCCAAGAACAGGAGAATGAGCCTCACTTTGGAGGGATGGATGGTCAACACCAGGACAAGAAATGCTACTGAGCCTGGTGAGGATTCCAGCCACCACCCCTTAACTCACAGGGCCAGCCTTGCAAATAGGGCTGCCTGACCATCACCACTGCTGTGTTTCTGGGCAAAGAGATGAATGCCTTTTTCCCTCCCATTGAAGGGAACTGAGGAAGTAAATTTTCTCTCAACACTCTGTAGATAGACTCGGGCTTGCTGGCCAATGGCTCATAAATTAATAGCAACATTTATTATTTGCTTTTGTGGGAAGTACCATGAAATGGATCTTAAGGAGCGAGGATGATAATCACCTCAGCTTAGAAGAGAAGGCAGGAAATTCTGCCAGGCTCACAGATACCTGGAAAACCCCTGTGCTGAAGCCAGCACCTCAGCAGCTTGCTGCCAGAGCCCTGACATAGACTGCCCACCTGTTGGGAAAAAGCAATTAGTAAGATTCAGGGAGACCTGTCTTCTAGGTGCTGGACCTCAGGGTGAGTGTGTTAGGAGATTTGAGCCCCAGAGCACATGGTGAACTTTCTGAGACAGCATAGCCAGGATTCTGGGAAAAGCCAAGTGCAATGGGGTGTCATGGAAAAGAGCAAAAGCTCAGTTTTTCCTGCAGAGAGTCAGGATAAAAGGCAAAGGAAAACCTGTCTAAAAGCAAGCAAGACTCAGGACCCATGGCTGGCGGGCAAGTTAGTACCTCTCAGCAGCTGGATACAGAACTGAGCCGGGCTGCTCTCCCTGGGTCTGTCAGACTTCAAGGGTCTCTGTGGTCTGACTACCGGTGGAACTTGTGGGATGCGGGACTGTGCTCTGATTTGCTCCTATGTCTAGAGTCTGTCCCTTATTTTATTTTTTTATTTTTTTCCTCTCCTTATTTTGTCCCAGTGCCTGCTGCAGAGAAGCCTGGGCCCACAGGGCATCAGGCATGCAGGAAAGCAAGCTGTTGCATGATGAAGGCAGATCACTGTCCTGCAGCAGGTATGCAGCAAGTAGCCACAGTGGTGGAAGGGTCTGAGTGGTAAAGCCCTCATAGGA
The DNA here is from genome assembly GCA_028551405.1 of Uromys caudimaculatus. Classification (NCBI taxonomy): domain Eukaryota; kingdom Metazoa; phylum Chordata; class Mammalia; order Rodentia; family Muridae; genus Uromys; species Uromys caudimaculatus. The sequence goes on from CM052703.1 coordinate 7,506,888, forward strand.
CAGCCATAAATGCCTCCTTCACCAGCAAGGATGTGTTTCCTCACACTCTCCATGATAACCCCAGTTTCCTCTGAATAGTCAATAAAACTAGTCATTAAAATGTGTCTCTTGGTCAGCAATCAATCTCAAGGGGTTTTTAGTTTATTGTGTGGTCTGGAGGGGGAAGCCTTCCACTACCTCTCTGGTCACTGAAGAGGCATAACATAAAGGATCCTTTAATGTCACCCAGACATCTCATGAGACAGCATGACATGTAAGTCTCCTCCCTGGCAAACACACAGGCTCGTTCACTGGGACCTTTCCCATCAGTGACACAATGGAACTTTGTTTATAATTGTTGAAAGGTCACAGGAGGTGCAAGATGACTTAAGGGCCATGAATCTTAGACTCCTTCCTGCCCCTCTGTCTGGGGTTGAGCATGGGGACAGTCGTATGTGGGTGCTACCCCTCCTATCTACTGTGCACCTTGCTCTAATGTATGCTGCTCTGTCAGATTTCTCTGTCCAGGACCATGTCTCTGTCTTGCCTAAGATCCCCACTGGCATGTCTCTCACAGTGCAGTGCAAATTCTTTGAACACTCAGTTCAAAGAATGCAAGGCATAGGGAGCTGGCTAAGGAACGCGGAATCCTTGCTTCACTCTGACTCAACACTGGGGTTTGTGAGGACTGCCCGGGCCTTGTAGCATACTTAGCAGTATCCCTGGTCTCTACCAGCTTGATACCAATAGCAGCCTGCCAACCTGCTGGACAACCCAAACTGTCCCCACACATTGCTCTGGGACAAAGTACCTGGCTGAGAACCAGAGCCAACGGTGTGTATAGCAGAAGTCTGTGTACAGAGAGTGTCAGAGAGTAGACACTGATGTTCGGAATGTCCACAGAACCTTGTCTGAGGATGAGGGTGGGGATGTGTGTAGCAGTTGGGACCTTCCTCACACTCTCCAAGGAAGCTGTTGGCCATTCCTCTGTAGAAGGTGTCAGGAAAGGGGGGCTGCTATAGTCAGAACCCTTGCCATTTTATTATAGGCTACTAAAAGCACTGAAAGCCCCAAACCTGGCTGAACGGCTCCCTTGAGACAAGCCATGGGATGTAGAATGTTCACGCTGTCCAGCAGGCACAGACTGGGGCAAGCACATCAGCCTGAGATGATGACCCGGGTTAAAACCACGGTAATAGCACCCATGACATCAACTTATGAGAAAATTATGCAATAAATAGCATCTCTTAGTGTTCCTGAAATAGTCAGCTGATTTTGCATTTGTAAACAGAGTTTGAAACTACATAATCATTATTTTGAAAGCTTAAGAAAAAAAGTGCAAAGTGCTAAGATGAATGGTAGCAGAAAAGAGGCTGTGGTAGAAATGGGCTTTGAAATCAGAACTGAAATCAGATCTGAACTGAGCCCCTGCTGTGCTAGAAACCAGCCATTCCCTGCAGGGCTCAGGGTCCTTGCCGGTGTGGATGAGGAGGGTTCTGGGTGGGTGGGGTTCTCTAGGGGCTCACGAAGTCAGGTTGCTTGCACAATCTTGTTTAATGAATGATCCCTGTTAATGATTATGCTTCAGTCAGTCGGATATAGGCATAATTATTTTTAGAATTAAAAAAAAAATCATGAAACAAAATAAAGGTGGAGAAAGATTTACAGAGAGCAAAGGGCAGACAAGCAGGCAGCCACTCTTTAGACCTGGCTCTGGGGGCTGACTTCTGACCTACAAAGAAAGAGGCGGAGAGAGGCTCTCTCTGCTTTCCCAACAGTGAACTTCCTGTCTTCAGACCCACTCACCACACTCCCTTTACAGATCTCAGGGAAACCCCAGAGCCGCGGTGCAACTCCCTCCCCACCCACACAGGCCCACTCCCTGGCCCAGGTCTGCATAGGCGTCTTTCTGGGACTTGAAACAGCACACGTGGGCTTTAGTTCTCACCCACCGCTCTCAGCAGCTGGGGCTTCCCCAGAACAAAGGATGTCATCAGCTCAAGGACAAACCCAGAATTCATTTCTGTTGGTATTTTCTTTCACCATCTTTCCTTCCTTACGTTTTATTTTAAATATTCTAAGTCATTCCATCAGAGGAACTGTGTTTCACCAAAATGTCAACTTTGTACAGTAAAGGGTGATCCGTGGAGTAAAAAGGCCGCCCATAGTCTGGGAGAGAAGTTTTGCAAATTGCATATCTGATAAAGGACCAATATCCAGGATATACAAAGAACTTCTACAAACCACTGCCGCCAACCATAACAGAAACCAAAACAAGGCAATTCAACCAAGGAACCACTTGTTTTTCTCTGCAAGTAATAAAAATGGTCAATAGCCATGACTCAATGCCGGGAGTCACAGAAGACATGCAAATCAAACCCACACTTAGATACTACTTCACAGCTATCAGAGCAGCTACCTGTAAAAACCATAGTGGTGGCAGGATGCCCTGGTCACTGTTGGTGGGAAATGAACATGACTAACTCTGTAGAATACAGTCTTTAAAGAAATGAAGGAAGGGGACTGAAGGGATGGCTCAGAGGTTAAGAGCACTCACTGCTCTTCCAGAGGTCTGAGTTCAATTCCCAGCAACCACATGGTGGCTCACAACTATCTGTAATGGGATCCGATGCCCCAGTGACAGTGTACTCATATGCAGAAAATAAATAAATCTTTAAAAAAAAAAAAAAAGAAAGAAAGAAAAGGAAGGAAGGAAAGGAAAAAAGAAAAGAGAGAAATAGAATCACGGTAAGGCCCAGCAAATACGAACACAGAATATTCTAAAGGTCATGGAGGCTGACAAGATGGAGGAAGGGCAGGCTTTAGCTCTGTCTTCTGGGTCACCTGGCAGCCATTGGTACGCAGTGTGGAAGGTGGTGGTCATGTACTTCAAGGGCATCAATAGTTTTGGCACCATTCCCTCTCGAGTTGTATTCACCTTGGCTGGGAAGCAATCATTCCTACTTCCCATAGCCCTGACAAAGAAGAAAGGGGAGCCCGAGAGCTAGAGGGAGAGCAGAGGCAGGGTTTCCTTCGGTAACGCGCCAGAATCTTCCAGAATACAGACTTCTGAGCTCAGACTCCGCTTCATAGCAAAGTCCCCTTAAACACGCCACAGGCCTCCACACAGAGGTAAATTGGAAACATGGGCACTTAGAAAGGCCTCGAAGGAAAACACAAGGACACTGTCAAAAGCCTGGGTGTCAAAAGCCAGGTGTCCAAGCCTGGGTGTCCAAGGCCGGGTGTCCAATCCACGGGTTTGCCTGGCACCATTGTAGGCGCACCGGGCCCAAGAGGAGGGCGTGGGTTTGAATAAGACCCAGGTGCGGCCCAGGTCTAACAGTGAACTCAGACATCTAAAGATAGGTCACAGAGCAGTGATGTAGTAGTGTGTGTGTGAAGAGAACGGAACAAAAGCAAAAACAAAAAACAAAACCAAACCAGAAACCCCTGAACTTAGAAGTGGCTGGAATTCAAATATGCATTTCCCGGAAGGTGTAAGGGTGTATGTGAAGTCTGTATGTAAAAAGAGGCAGACACTGTTACTCAGCAGGGAGGTGCAAATCCAAACAAACCACAGTGAGAAGCCTCCTCGCGTGGCCCCGCCTCGCGCGGCCCCGCCCACCGGGTTAAGGGAAAGGACAGATCCTGACAAGTGTTGGCAAAGGTGGGACGTTGGAATTCTCACACACAGCTGGCAGTCATAAACAAAGCATCTGTGTTCACCAGTTACTTTTTTAAAAGAAAGTTTTAAAAATAGGAAACGAAAGTTACAAAGGAGCCAGGGTTCTGAAAAGAAGCAAAGTCTAAGACTTTATATTCAGAATACATTGTTGTTCTTTCTGGCAGAAAAAAAAATGAGGTACAATCCTTTAAAATCGCTAGTTAATTTATACACTAAATACATGTAAACTGCGTTGGAATGCTTTTATTATATTTCTAATTTATTTAAATGTATTCTGAGAATAAACAAACAGAAGAACTGTAAAATCAATAGATTTCTTTTCTTTTCTTTTCTTTTTTTGGAAATAGGGTTTCTCTGTGTAGCCCTGGCTGTCCTGGAACTCTCTCTGTAGACCAGGCTGGCCTCGAACTCAGAAATCCACCTTCCTCTGCCTCCCAAGTGCTGGGATTAAAGGCGTGTGCCACCACTAGGGATGGATTTTTTTTTTTTTTTAACTATGGGGATTTTTTCCCCTTTAATATTTTATTTTATTTAAATCAATGTTCTCAACCTGTGGGTCATTACCCCACAGGGAACAAAAGACTTTCTCACAGGGGTCACCTAAGACTATTGTAAAACATAGATATTTACGTTACTCTTCATAACAGAAGCAAAGTTACAGTTATGATGTAGCAACAAAAGTAATTTTACGGTTGGGGGTCACCACAGCATGAAGAAGTGTATTAAAGGGTTAGGAAGGTTGAGAACTGCTGGCTTAAATGCTTTGTTTTAAAGGACTGGGAGATAGCTTTGTGGGCAAACTGCCTGCTGCAAAATCAGAATTTGTATTCCTGACTCTATAACCTGAATTTGTATTCCCAGCACCCACAAAAAGCTGAGAGCGGCTGCCTGTAAGCCCAGTGCTGGGTGTCAGTGATTAGTGCCCAGAAAGGCAGCTGTACGGGACCAGTCTTTGAGCCCAACTGCCACCCTCTCAGGAGTTTGGCTGGGCCTCCTTGCCAAAGATCCTCACAGCTGGGTTAAAGGAGGGGCAGAGCCGGTCACTGGCTCCTCTCCTGAATACCCAGCCCCCAAGCCCAACCAACTATATACAATTCTTCCCTGATTTTATGTGGTCTTGATAGGATGGCTGCTTTGTTTCTCCCTATAATCTCTCACCCATGTTCTATAATACACACACACACACACACACACACACACACACACACACACACACACACACACGCTATGCTAAGGGCTATAAGCCAGACTAAAAAAACCACCACTAATTGTGTATAGTTGGTTGGCAAATCCACGAAAAGGTTAGTGGTGGCTAGTGTCTATGGGTGAAGGAATAAGGGTGACTGCTAATGGTCCTGGGTTTATTTGGGGGATGGGAACCCTACTCTGACAGTGATAATAGCTGTGCCCTGCACACCTCCTTTTACTTCCTGAGCAGTGAGAATTGGAGGCATGGACCACCACACTCTGCATTCAGGAAGGGTTTGGTTTTGTTTTGTATCCAGCAAAACTTACCTCTAACTCTGAACTCCAAGTCTCTAGAATAGAAATGTCAGCCCATTTCTAGTCATGTTTAAGGCAGTGAGAGGCTCCAAGGCAGTATACTGAACCAAGATGGAGCTTAGCCCCCAGGCTCTGCCCAGGGATGCTGAGGTGCCACTGTCCCTGTCTGGGTTTTTTGTTGTTCTTTTGTTGTTGTTTGTTTGTTTGTTTTTCTGCCTCTGGAGCTGGGTTTTCTCAAAGCCAGGAACCCAGCATTGATGATATACGGTGGGGGTGACTCCTCCTTAGGTCTCACTGACTGCACACACCCTGCAGGAAGTGGGGCCAGGCAGCAACTGCTGGGGACCTTCCCATATCCTGCCAGGGGAACTTTCTGGTCTCAGAGTAGGTAATGCTGGGAAAACCGTTCCCCGTGCCCCCAACCCCCCTGCGGTTTGTGTTCATCCTAGTAAATATGTTTATCTGCCCTGCAAATCCCTAAAGTGTCCTTCATCTTTTTTTTTTTTTTTTTTTGGTTTTTCAAGACAGGGTTCTCTGTGTAGCTCTGGCTGTCCTAGAACTCACTTTGTAGACCAGGCTGGCCTCGAACTCAGAAATCCACCTGCCTCTGCCTCCCAAGTGCTGGGATTAAAGGCGTGCGCCACCACTGCCTGGCTTGTGTCCTTCATCTTTAACCAAACAAAGACCCACCAAGACTCTCAGAGTACTCCTGCTCTGAAAGAGGAGAGAGAGAGAGAGAGAGAGAGAGAGAGAGAGAGAGAGAGAGAGAGAGAGAGAGGAGGTTGATTCCAAGATGTCCAGCCTTGTGAATTACTGAAGTTTCTGATGGGCCAGCATAAGGCCCACCCCAGTGACCCTCACAGGGTCAAGGCCCAAGATCACCTGCTCTTCAGTATCCCGACTCAGTGGCTGAGTCCTGGGAGCTGCTGCAGTGGTCTGGTCCTCTACACCTCCTTGCATTGTCTGCATTGGATCCTACTTAGTGTTGCAGACTCCCAGGCCTCTGTTCCACCTCTGATGCAGGCACAGAATTAGGGGAGAAGTTGTCAGACCCACGTCACAAGAGTCAAGGCAGGGAAGTGGGTCTGAATACGGTATAGAGTTACAGTAAGTGTGGAGACAGGAGATCAGAAACCAGAGGTTGGGGCTTCTCGACAGGGATGGTGGATCCAGAAGGAGGAACATAGGCTGGTCCGATCTGCCCTTTGCTGGGGACTGGGGTTGAGGTAGAACCATTTAACAGAGACCTTGACCTGTGCACTGAGGAGAAGAAATAATAGGTGGGGTCAGAGGGTAGAGTTTCTGTAGGCAGGAAAGGGAGCACAGGGCAGTCATAGTGTAGAGAGAAAGAAGGCCCATGGAGGATCCTGATTTGTAGGCTGTTTCTCCCACACAGATGCCTTGGAGCAGGACACAGAGGTGAAAATGGTCTCTGGGTCAGCTGGCCAGAGGGTTCAACTTCACTATGTAAGGAGGATGTTTATTTAAAGCAAATTGCTATGTTTACTCAAAGCTGTGGGCCCTCAGTGAGGAATTATCAGTGAAAGCCGGGCTGTTAATCAATTGTGGGGCTTGGCTTCCCTTCCGGATAGTGGGAGGGACAGAGGAGGGGAGAGTAAGGGCTGTGTGGGAAGGACTGCTCTCTGGAACAGGAAAGTCACAAAGGAAGTGGCCTTGAGGTGGCGCCAGGGGCGGGAATGGAGTGGAGGGTGGCGCTCCATGGCATAGCGGTCATGAGATGAAGCTGGCCGAGAATCGGTGTGGGATGCTCCCTAGTCAAGGTCAGGCTGCCAGAGAGGAAGGACAAATTTCCTGGACAGACATTGGGATGCTGAGCCCTAGGGATCAGAGCTTTGATGCTGTCAGGCAACAGAGTTTCTCCAGGCCATATTTCTGGATCTTGCCCAAAGCCTAAGCACAAGTGTTTTGTAGATAACTGTGCTAAATACGGAGATGAGGCCCACCTGCACCCTTGAGCCCCCTCACTATTCTGCCCTGTGCCTTCCCATGTGCCTTTGGTCTCATTTGGCTAGCCTGGCTGGATGAAGCTGTTGGCTCATACTATAGGTGAACAGGCTGGGCAGGTAGGGTAGGCTCTGATGGCAATGCTTGGCTACAGGGCCTCCCCTGGAGAAGTCTCAGAGCTGGGAGAAGAGTTAGCCTATCAAAAGCATGTATGGAGGAGGACATGCTCACATGTGCACCTGGGACTTTGAGCAACTGAGGCCACCCACTCTGAAGTGGCCAAAAGAAGGTCCTTTTCAATGGACTTGGGCCCGGGCAGAACAGGTTTTTCTAGGAATCTGGACCATAGTTTAGGAGAAATAATACTGTGTGAACTCCAGAAGGGTTAGGTGGGTGGGAGGATGGATGGCTAATGGGTGCATGAAGAAATGGATGGATGGATGGATGGATGGATGGATGGATGGATGGATGAATAAAGAAATGGATGGATGGATGGGTGGATGATGGGTGGAGAATGGATGATAGATGTATGTATGGATGAAGAAATGGATGGATGGGTGGATGATGGATTGATGAATGGATGGATGGATGATGGATTGATGGATGGATAGATAGGCATAGAAATGGATAGATGGGTAGATGTATGAATGAATGAGTGAGTGAATGAGTGGACAGGTAGATGAATGGATACATGACTGTGTACATGGATGGGTATATGGGTGGATAGATGTTTGGTTGGATGTGTTCTAGTTTCATTTCTGTTGCTGTGAAAAAATACCCTGACAAAAAACAGCATAGAGCTAAAGGGGTTTATTTCAGCTTTCAGTTCCAGGTTATGGTCCATCATTAAGGAGGAAGTCATGGCAAGTTCTTCAAATAACTAGTCATACCATATCTACAGTCAATAGCAAGGAGAGAATAAACGCATGTGTGATGCTTGTTTGCACTCAGCTCAATTTTTTCACTCTTGTGCAGTTCAGGACACCTGCCTAGGGAATGATACCTCCCACATTGGACTGGGTCTTCCCATATCAATTAGCTTAATGAAGACAACCTACCATAGCCATGCCCATAGGTCAACCCAATGAAGACAATCCCTCATTGGGACTCTACCCTGGATATTCTATGTTGTGTCAAGTTGACAAAACTAATTGTAATGGATGGATGAATGGGTCTCTTCTCAATGATGGTATCAGAAGTACCTACACAGTGTTGGTAGAAAATGGCACTGCAGGTTAAGCAAGAGACTGAGGACAACTCAGAGTTCACCAAACGCCTCCAGTGTTCTTACCATGATTGCTTTTGGTGTGCCAGGGCTCCGTGTCTCATGCCCACTCCACTCACATGAATGCCTCTTGCCACACGGGCCCTCTGAACTGCCAGACACGTGAACTTGCTGTTCTGGTATCTCAGAGCCTAGATACTACCTGATCGTTCCGTGGACTTGAGCCACTTTCTTTGGATCTTTAAATCATGGTTTCCTTGTGTACAAAATAAAGGTAACATGCTCCTGTGAAAAGGACATGAGCCAACACATGTGGAATGACGGCTGACACCTGTTCTTAGGGATGTAAGGGTTTTCTGGGCTCCTGCTCAGACATGTGGTCATAGCGGGGCAGTGGGCTTGCAGGGGAGGGGGTATAAGTAGATACATCACTCGCTCTGGGAGCTTGAACACAGAAGTCCAGGTTATCAGTAGAGAAAGGAGCCCTCCCACACCAGATCAGAAATCCCTACCCTCCTTCCTCCTTGGAAAATCTCTTACCTCCTCCCTGAATGAGGTCAACTCATTCAACCAATGACCTGCCCCATTAATCTATAACATTCTATGGATACAAAACAGGAAACTTAAAAATATGGCCCTGGCTCTGGGCGGTGAGGTGACTCAGCAGGTAAAGGCGCTTGCTGCCAAGCCTGGTTTGATCCCTGGAGCCAGTGGTGGAAGGAGAGAACTGACTCCCACTTGCTGGCTGCAGCATGCACTCACCTGCACACATACACATATAGATAAATAAATACAATTTTAAACCTGGTTTCTCAATGCTTTCTCTAACAAACACCATCAGGGAATGGGGTTGGGCAACTGTCAGGAGAGACTGAGGCTCTCCTGCGCCCCTGCTGTTGAGCCTGGTGCAACCCAAGACATGGCCAGGCATTCCAGGAGCCACTGATTCTCCCTACTTCTGCTTCCTTTAGCCATGTCAATAGAAAGTTCTGTTCCCCTTGGCTGTGGGAGCCACTAAGGATCTGGACTGGTCTGGCTGTAGGTGGTGACAACTTACATGGGCATTTTTTGTCCCCCACCCTCTTGGACCCTCATCACCGCTCTGAATACCGAAAGATCTAGTGTAGTCAAGCATGTTGATCTCAGCATTTGGGAAGCTAACGCAAAAGCGGGGTCTTGAGTCAAGATCTCCCTGAGCTATGTTGAGAAACCCTGTCGATGAGAAACAAGGAAGAAAGGAAGAGAGGAAGGAAGGCTAGAGGAAAGGAAGGGAGGGAGGGAGGGTGGGAGGAGGAGGGGAGGGAAGACAGCAATGCAAAAGCCCCTCGCCTTGCTGGACCAACAAAACAAAGGGCACACTGCCTCTTCTCTCTCCAAGTCGGGGTGAGAGTTGCCCCTACTCACGACTGGTTGTGTGAACGTGGATCTAAGCTCTCTGTTTCCTCCAACCATTGCCTCAGGGGCAGTCAGCTGCCACTGACGTACGTGTGTGTGTGTGTGTGTGTGTGTGTGTGTGTGTGTGTGTGTGTGTGTGTGTGTGTGTGTGTGTGTGTTTGCACGCATGCGCACGCGCGCGCATGCGCAAGGCTCTGTGCTAAGCAATTCAGTGTGTTCTTTCATGGTGTCTAGCCATCCCGTAACTTTTAGATACAGATGAGAAAAACCAAGGCTGAAAGAGAGAGGCTAAATAACTTGATAAGGCGACGTGGCTGGCTTGTAGCAACATTGAGATTCAAACCTAGAGCGGGAATAAGGGAAACACACCCATTGCTTTTTGACTGATGGGATCTTTAGCCTGGGTTGGCCTCAAGTCCATTGTCCAGCAGAAATCATTGAAAAGGACCTGCTTTCTTTCTGGATATATTTATTTAAATATCTTGAGCCTTCTTTCCTTCCTTCATTTACTCATTTCTTTCTTCCTTCTTTCCTTCTTTCTCTCTTTATTTCTTAGTTTCTTTTCTTCTTTCCCCTTTCTTTCTTCCAGACAGCCTCTCATGCTGGCCTGGAATTTGAGATCTCTCTCCTTAGCCTCCTGAGTGTTGGGATTACAGACTTGTGGCTCTCACACAGCCTCTCTTGGCCTTGTGTGGAGGGGAGCAATGGAAATGACCCTTACATTCCTCCAGCTCCAAAAAATGTGATTTACTCCCTGTGGTCCTATGTTCTGAAATCCATGGCTTTGGGAGGAGAGGGCTAGGACAGGGTCATGTTGTGTGTAAACACATAAACTGACACTTGTGTTGTAGCCCAGGCTCGCCTTGAGCTTATGCCTCTGCCCTCAGTTTCTCGAGTGCTGGGGTTAGGGCCTGTAGTGGTCACACCCTAAGACTTCGCTCAGACACACTGACTGCAGCAGGTTTCTAGGACTGGCTCCTTCCTGTGAGACAGCAGACTCCTTTACCTGTCCATCTGTCTGTCAGTCCATCTGTCGGTCCATCCATCATCATCCATCCACCCACTTCCTCTGTGTGTTTTTACGTGCATAGTAAGACCTGAACACAGAGGTTGACTGTAGACTCAAGGTGCCTTCAGCCTGCAGAGATGACAGGTAACGAATCAGTCAGAGCAGCAGAAGTTTCGAGAGAATCAGGCAGAGAAGCAGGAGTTTCGAGAAAGAATGGGTAACAAGCAACCAGGCAGAGGACCAAGAGTTTCTAGATAAAAGTTTCTATTTCCCCTTCACACCACTTAGCTCACCTCACACCCACAGGGGGTTTTCTCTGAAAGGGCAGCTGGCTTCTCAGGGGACTGCTCCTGCCCCATGGGACTGAGTCAGCCCAGAGGTCTGCCAGTGATGACACTGCCCTGGACTCTCCTGAGAACTGCTCTGTGTCACTTCCCTGAGACCCAGAGAGAGGGGAGAAGAAGGCCCTCCACACAGCCTTTCTTCTAAGGAGAAATACCTCCTTACAGCAAATGCCATTCACCAGCGACCCCGAGTTCTTTGCTCCTTCAGGGCCTTTCTGCATGTGACACAAATGTAACACAGAAATTCTGGAAAACCAAGGTTCTTCACACATGTTTCTCAAGTGTTGGCCTCTTCGTTTTTTCCTCACATAGCAATAGATTAGGCTGCACTGAATAAATGTTGAACTGGTGCCCAAGAGAAAAGTGGCAGGCATCATGTCACACTGAGGTTTTAGAGTTGCTCCCCACCAGAACCCAGAGAGACAGCCCATTTCACAGACAAGGACACTAAGAGCTCAGAGAAGATTAAGAAGATCTGAGTCAATGGCCTCAAAGGCCCAGAGACAGGGTGGATCTACTGCTCACGGCTTCCATGTGCATAAGGAAGCCCAGGCCCAGAGAACCAAGACTAGGAAGGGCTGGGCTACAAGCCGCTCTGTAAGGGGGGCCTCATCTTCTTACCAGGTTCCTGACATATGCCCAACTCTGCCCAGCCGTCAGTCCCATCAAGTTCCAAGATAAATGACAGGTCCAGTAACCAGTAGACTTCTGTTTTCCTTTCAGTGCTAAATAAGATGTGGGCCTATCAGACTTTCCCAGTGCCCAGTACTGGCTGGGCAGGGACAGAGTTTTTATCTTCTTTCATGTGGAAATGGTCTAATAAGTGATTCAATTTCTACTTGGGGTAGAAAAATAGAGCAGTCAAGACACCTTGCCCTCCAAAGGGAAATTAGATCAGCCTCAGTGGTCTGAATCAGAGGCCTCGGTGAGGAGGGAAGGAAAGATCACAAATTTGAGGCTTGACAGCCAGAGTGCTAACCAACATTCACAAGGCCCCAGGTTCAATTCCGGGTAGTGATTTTAAAAGAGTTACATTTAAAGGGGGAGATGAAGATGTAACTTGGTGGTAGAGCATTTGCCTAGTATGTGTGAAGACAGTTTTGAATCAAAACCACATATGCCTCTCATTGCCTACTGAGTTCCTGTGTGTATGGGAGGGGCTGGAAGCTGGGGCTGGGAGGGGCTAGCAGGGGCTAGCAGGGGCTGGAAGCAGGGGCTAGCCAGGGCTAGAAACAGGGGCTAGGAGGAGCTAGCAGGGGATAACGGGTTCTATCAGCAATAGTCACCAAGCCTTCTGAAAGGCTCAGTGAATCCCAGGCAGTCTGGCGGGCCTTTGCCTGGATCATTCAATCCTTATAGCAGGAGGAAGACGTTGGCCTCATTTTGCAGATGGGGAAACAGGGTTGTGGAACTACAGCCGTTGAGTGTCAGAGCTAGAGTTTGGATTCTGGTCTGAATTCAGAAGTCCACACACTGAACCGTGAAAGCAGGATGCTTTCACAGTGAAGTCTAGAAACCGCCCGTGTGGGAGCCTTCCAAGACCGATCAAAACTCTAGGGTCCTGCTCAAACCCGCTAAATCAGAACCTCACGCTGCCACTGGCAAACTTTCCAGTCTTTCTAGGTGGTTCTTAGGCATATAAACCTGGAGTCTCCTGCCCGTGTGTCAGTGTCTACTGTGTGGAGACAAGGGGCAGCTGGAACATGAGAGCAGAAGGTCTTAAGCAGCTGGGATCCTGGGAAATACACTGAGGAATAGAATTAATTCTATGTCCTTCGATGAGTCCCCTCCAGCCCTGACATTGTCCTCACTCTCTGTCTGTGTTAGCCAGGGTCCAGCCAGTCAGCTTCCCAGCCCTAGCCTGAGCCATCTAAGTCCACTGATAGCCCTTACATGAGGTGTGGAGCAGTGTTCCTGCTGCCAGGACTGGCCCCACCTCATCCTGAGGACCAGTGGAAGTTCATCCTCTCTGCCCGGCTGGCCAGCAAGCTCACACCACCGATCTCTCCAGTCCAACTTCCCTGGGACAATGCTGGGGTTACAGATACAGGCAGCCATGCCTAGCTTTTCACACGATTGCTAAGGATCCAGTAGGCTTGCACACTGACTGGGTGCTCTACCCACTGAGCCACCTTCCCGGCACCCCTTGCACTGTTTTTATCTGACTTCGTCTAATCTGGGTGGGTGGACAGGATTCGTCTGCACAGTTCCATTAGCAAGCCTGGTCCCATCCAGCAGAGGAAGGAGGCAAAGTCCTGTTTCCTGGAACTTCAGGACCTGGTTGAGGAAGAGGGTGGGACCACCAGAGAGAGAGAGAACTTGATGTAGACATCTCTAAACTGATAGCCACCCCCCTCCACACCCCCAACTCCTAACTGCATGGTCATGGTTTTTCTTCAAATGACTACTAGTACCTCATAGCTGTCTTTCCTTCCTTTTTCTCTTCTTTTTCTTTTTTCTTACTACGTAGCCCAGGCTAGCATTGAGCATGTAATCTTTCTTCTCCATCCCCCTCCCCAGATGCTGGCTTTACAAGCAAGTGACTAGTCTGGCCTCAGCACCTTATCATGCTGACATCTGTAGCCACGAAGGATGGCAGCACTAGACTCCCTGAAAGCAGCCTTAGTCTCTCTGCTTCACAGCTAAAGCCTCTTCCTCCGCAGGTTCCCTCCTCCTCATGTCCTCCAGGATAAGGAGAGTGCAGAGAGACAAGCGCTCTGTCTGTTTGGGGATGGCAGATCCAGACAGCAAGTTCCGTTCTTTCTCCATCTGGCTTCCTTGGTGAACTCTCTGCTGAACTCCTTCCAACCTTGTAGGCAGCTCTCCTGCCAGGAGGAGCCAGTGCCAGGGAGAACAGAATAACTGCCTCTCGTGTTGTGCTTGCAGAGCCTTCATTAACACATCCTGGAGTGGCATTTGCAGCCCTCTGTCCCAACATCCTGCCACTGACTACCAGCACACGCAAGTCAAGTCGTCACTCACATCCTCCACTGTCGCGAAAGAGACAATTAGCTTTCTGTTTCTGTGGGTTGTGCAGCCTCACTAGGGGAATCACACTTCGATGGCTGTTATTTACAGAGAAGACTATCGGCTTGCTCACTCCAGGCACATGCTAGTGACCAGGGACCCCCCTCCATCTCTCATCCTACCCTCTGCACAAGGAAGCAATGCTTTTGATCTGTGAAGCTCGGGGATGCTGGGCTATATTCTGAAATCAGAAGACTTGGATTTAGTAGTTCATAAATCTGTCACATGTCTACGCATTTGGCTGTGAGCACTGCAGTGTGCTTCCTCCGAATGTCATTTTCTTCATGTACAAAGTAACGGGGCTGGCACTGGCACTGGCACTGGCACCCAGGCTCCCAGAATACAGTCACCTGTCATTTTATAGAGGGAAAAACTGAGGCCCAGAGATGGTCCTTCAACTCATCCAAAATCGTATAGCTAGGTAGTGTTAAGACTTGAGACTTCAAGATTTGGGTGAAATTAAACAAAAGGTAGGTGTGTGTGTGTGTGTGTGTGTGTGTGTGTGTGTGAGTGTGTGAGTATGTGTGAATGTGTGAGTGTGTGCATGCGTGTGAGTATGTTTGTGTGCGTGAGTGCATGTGTGTGCATGTGTGTGCGTGTGTGAGAGTGTGTGTGTGAGTGTGTACGTGAGTGTGTGAGAGTGTGTGTGAGTGTGTGTGAGTATGTTCGTGTGCGTGTGTGTGCGTGTGTGAGAGAGAGTGTGTGTGTGAGTGTGTGAGTATGTTTGTGTGTGAGTGTGTGTGAGAGTGTGTGTGTGAGTGTGTGCGTGAGTGTGTGAGAGTGTGTGTGAGTGTGTGAGAGTATGTTTGTGTGCGTGTGTGTGAGAGTGTGTGTGAGTGTGTGAGAGTATGTGTGCGTGTGTGTGAGAGTGTGTGTGTGAGTATGTTTGTGTGTGAGTGTGTGTGAGTGTGTGTGAGAGTGTGTGTGTGAGAGTGTGTGTGTGAGTATGTTTGTGTGTGAGTGTGTGTGAGTGTGTGTGTGAATGTTTGTGTGTGAGTGTGTGTGAGTGTGTGAGAGTATGTGTGTGCATGAGTGTGTGAGAGTGTGTGTGTGAGTGTGTGTGTGAGTATGCTTGTGTGTGAGTGTGTGTGTGTGTGCGCGTGTGCATGTGTGTATAGATAGGTTCCAAGAATCCAAGTCAGGTCGTCAGACTTCGTGCTGAGTCTTTACTCCATGAACCATCTTACTGGCCCCTAATACAGAAAGAGCCAAGGAAAAGAATCTTCTTTGTGCAGCAGTGAATGCCCAGAGGTGACTGCCTCTGCTTCACAGGCTGGAAGGCTTACAGTGGCTACTTCTCTCCCAAGGGTAACTGCCCTTTGACAGGATATTTTTGGTTGTTATGGCTCGTGTGGGCAAAGAATGAGAGTAAAGGGGAAATTCTGCCTGACTCACTTCTGTGTCCAGGCACTGATCATTGCGAAGGAGGATTCCTGAGCCAAGCTCCCATCACCCCCTCTGCTCTGCCACACTGAGAAACAGGCTCCCAGCACATGAGCATGTGGGGACAAAACATATTGCAACCTCAGCAGGATGGACACCTATAAATCCTCTGGGTTCACCAAAAGTGCTAAAGAAGTGTGATTGATCCCTTTCTACAAATACCAACAGTGAGGCTGAAAAGGCACCATGCTATTTCCCAGGTCATGTGACTCGTGAGAGGCGGGCTCTAGGGTTTAACTCAAGCCACCTTGTGTCACAACTATGTGTCTCTCCACATTTTTCAAGCTCCCTGGAATCTGCCTGTGTCTGTCCACCTGTCACTACACCAAGAGGAAACAGGAGCCACCTGTGGTCTGGGAGGCTCCAGGCAAGGCAAGGGGAGGTCAAGACTGTAATCTTGACTCCTTGACTGTGGGAACCTCTGACCTGCTCTATGAGTTGCAAGATTCCTTCATGGGTGGCAGGTGTGCTACCCAAGGTTACAAGATGGCACGCACTCTCAGGCCTGTGGGCTGGTGGCAGCTGGAAGCCTATTCTGTAGGTGCTTTCTGGTATCTTGCACTGTCTTACAGAGTGGTCAGTGGGTGAGCTCATGCTGCAGACATCTTTTTATGAGAGGGACAGTGTTCTTCTCTCTAGCAGCCACAAGGAACTCAGGCTGGTTAGGAGGATAGGTGTGGTCTGGGCTAAGCCAGTAGAAGACAACTGTGTCCTTCTTAGAGTGGCCATCTCTTCCTTTCCAGCCAGGCTCAGCCCTGCTTGCCAAGGTTCTGAAATCATTTCCAAAACTTCTGAGGGGTTCATTCCTGTTTCACAGTGTGGCCAAGCCCCTAGTTCAACTCCAGCTCCATCTCAAGGCCGGTTCTACAAACAAAGCCATCATTTTAAATATGCCTCAACGTCTCCATCTACAAAATGGGAACGTCACTCAACCTTTTTAGCATTAAACAGACTACAGAGGAAAAAAGGCTTGGGGTGTGCTCGGCTCTCTCCTCCTCTCCGGTGGGGTGAAGATGGAAGAGGATGGGTGAGTAGCTGGGAAACACATGGGAGAGGAAAGTGGGTTAGAATGGGGATGCTGGGAGGGGTGGGCTTGGGGGTGAGCCGGTTCCTCCCACTTGGAGCCGTGGTGGAGGGTACTCTTTCCATTGATTGCTGCAACCTTGCTCAAACACACTCAGCCGTTCTTGCTGCTTAACCCTGCTGTTCTAACTGCTATGTGGGCTCAGAATCAACTTCCTCCCGTTTCCACAAGGAAGTGGAACACAAACGGTTAGAAGGCTCCTGGTTGCCTGGCACAGAGGATCTGCCACTGTGTGACCTCTGGCCAGTCGCTCCGTGTGCAGCCTTGTTTTCTTATTTGTTAATGTGGGTTGTTGATATCCTATTGGTTCCCTGGATTAAGTTAGATCCTGTATGGGCTGGGCTGGCTCAGAGCCTGACCTGTGGACTGTGCTGTAGCAAGGCTACCAGCTACTCACAATTGTTGTATCAGTGCTAGCTACTGACAGCACTCTTAGCCTGACATATTCTTGGAGGCATGTGTCCGATGGACCCATCACCTGAGGGGCAGCCAGCTGAGTCAGCCTCACTGTGAGGAAAAACAGCCCAGGTATCAGCAGTGGCTGCAACAGTCTTTCTTGGCAGAAACTTCAAAGTGAAAGAGACCATTCAGGAAGGCAGGGAGGGCATTCCCCAAGGTCATCCCTTGGCAAACTTGCCTGAGGTCACTGCCAAGTGTAAGGAGAAGCAGTGACTTGACTGTGCTCATAGCCACCCTGAGGTAGATGGACGACTGGAGAGGGTAGGCTGAGACCCTTTCCTAACTCGTTAATGAACTGTCACTTATACAAGGAAGACATAGTGCAGAATATACCAGTCACTACTTGTAGTCTCCAGTATGCCGTGGTGACATTGAAAAATGTTTCCTGCAGATGAAGGGGCTTGTCTGCCTGCCACAGTGTGGATTTCTCAATGAGCTTATATGAGACAACCCATTTAGGACAGGGCTGGGCGTTGCACATTCCAGCCTCGGTGATGTGTTCAGATGCTGTGGAGATGAAGAGGTGTAATCAGGTGGGACAAAATACAGTCACTGGTGCTGAGGTTGCTGGGGGTTGGTGACAGCTATTCAAGGACTGGGTTGGAGAGACGGCTCAGTCAGAAAAGGGCCCACTAGTCAAGTGTGAGGAGCTGAGTTTGAGCCCCAGCATACATATGAAAAGCTGCTATGGTGGACGCTTCTAACTCCAGTGCTGGGAGACAGAGACAGGCAGATTCCTGGGGCTCACTGTCCAGTCAGCCCAGCCTAATCAGTGATGTCCAGGCCAGTTAGAAAAAAATCTCTAAATAAGGTTGATGAAACCCGAGTAACAACCCCTGAAGTTATCTTCTGGCTGACAAATGGGAACATACTCACACACACTCATACACACATTCACACACACACACACACTCTCTCTCACATGCATACACACACACTCATACACACATATATACACACATTCACACACATACATATACACGTTCACACACTCTCTCTCTTACGCACACATAGACACCACACATACACACACACGCACATTCTCACACACACAGTCATAGACACATTCACACACATACATATACACATTCACACACACACACATAGACACCACACACACTCAGACACATACATACACATTCACACACACATACATATACACATTCACACACCACACACATTCACACTCACATACACACTCTCATACACATATATACACACACACATACACACACATTCTCACACAAATACTCACCACACATGCACACACATTCATACACTCACACACACACACACACACACACACACACACACACACACACACACGCACACTCATTCCCGCAGAAAGTGAAGCTTTGAATACATGCCGTTAACGATGGCTGGGGAACAAAGGCTATAGGTAGGACCCAGGGCTGACACCCTATAGCAATAGAGAATGGTTTTGATTTCCCCAGAGCCAAATATTTGGAAAGGGGGAGCTGGAGATGGGTATAAGGTCTATTCTGGAAGGTCTTGGAGGTCAGGCAGAGGTAAAGAAGATGGTAGTGGGTGGGTGGACGGACAGGGCTAAGCTGGAGGCTGGAGGGCCACCTTGGACAAGAGACGGGTGCTAGAGTTAAAAAATGACAGGAATTGGCCTGGGCAGCAGGAAGGGGAAATGAGACGCACAGTAAGAACTCGCACAGTTCCCCAGGCTGCCCTGTGTGATAGAGAGAGGGAGGGCTCTACTCGCTGCTTGGTTCTTCCTGGAAGACCAGGGGAAAACCTTGTTGTTCTAGGAGATGGTGCAGCCAGGGGAAGGCTGAGACTGTGACTCCTCATGGAGGATCTGCAAGTGCCCGACATCATACTAAGAAGAGTCCACCTCGCTCCCAGGATGTCTCTAGAGTGGCCCTTAAACCCCTAACCAGGAACGGAGATCTGAAGAGTGTCTATAGCGTGTCCAAGCTCAGACAGTCCAGATACGAAGGCTCCAGAGCTCTGGCCTCAAATTCTTTATCACACTGCCTGTTCATCTTCTAACATCTCACAAATCAAACCCGAGGACTGAGTTCTGGGCCATTGAATCAGAGGACAGAAGCCAATGCTGTCCCACTGAACCTACAAATGCTGTCACATTTTCCTTGTTTAGCTCAGCAAAGAACAGCAAAAGAGCATCACCGTTCCTGTGGTGTGTTTATTGCACCTCAAAGTCCCGAGATGGAGCCTGGGAGCAGGAAGAAAATGGGCAAACTCAGAGATAGAATCTCTTTTCAGTGTGTCTTGTGAAGCTACAGAGCTGGGAGCCCAGGGCTCTTGTGGATACCAGGCTGTCCTCCAATATGGAAGACTTAGTCGCTCCAGAGTGGGAGCGAGCATAAACCACTGGCCAATCTGTCATGTGGTGAGAGAAGATGCCAGCAGGTGGTATTCCTACCCTAGAGCAGAGCCAGTGGCTGCATCATCCTGGCACTCAGGAAGAGGAGAATTCACCAGTCTCTCCTGGGTATTGCCCCAATTTTTGTCACAGAAACACACATAGCATTGCCCCTTCAAGGCTGAAGAACCAAGACCTCAGAGATGCTAAGGAGAACGTTCTAAGTCACATAGATGGGGTCATGGGTTCTCATGGGTCCGAGGAGTCCTCACAGGCACTCTGAAGAGGTCTGTACTCAGAGCCCAGCTCCTATGATGTGGTGATCTTCATTTGTTTCTTTTCTTTTTTTAGGTCTTGAGTTGAGGTTGAAAACCGAAGGTGAGGTTTGCTGTTTTGCACAAACGACCTGACTCGCACGTCATCCAAGTTCCGTTCGGGAAGGAAGTGAGAGGTGTCCGATTCGGTCATGCAGAACACAGCTGGCTGGGCTGCCGGAAGGAAAGAGAGACTGAGCCTGCAGTCGCTATGGAGGTGTGTGCTTGAGTCAGGGCAGGAGCCACTCCTGTGTCAGCACTCAGTACAGGGCCATTGTCCCATCGGCCTTGGCCACTCATTCAGGTCATTTCCTCCCCAGTCTCTGAAATCCACATGAAAGGGAAAAAGAAAAGAAAAAGAAAGGAGAAGTTGGGGAAGGACAGGAAAAGAAATGGGAAGCAGCAGCCTATCCAAGCATCCTCAGCTAAGGTGGCCTAGGTTGCATCCCAAACCCAGGAGTGGGATGTGGTAAGCTTCATGAAGTCCAAAGACTTGCAGTTTGAACCATCCTTTAATAAAAGGGAATATAAGACTATGAAACAAAATGAAATTAAAACAAATATTAAGGATGGGGGAAGGGAAGCAGCAAATCACTGTCATCTGGAGTCACATCTTTTTACCCGCATCTCTCTGGACATAGTTTACCACAAATGAAAGAGTTAGACTTTCTGTTTGCAGCTGACCTCCCCTCCCCAGGACATCCCTGCCCCTCCGTGCTCTCTGAGGTCCCAACACTTATATATCTTCAGAAAATGCACCTATGATCCCATTATCAGAGAGCAGAACATTGTGGGCTTGTGAATGTCACCCTAACTCTTTATGGTAATTGAATGACACCCATAGACCCCTTTCTGTACATTTCACATACAATTTGAGGGGTTCTTAAGCCCTCTGAAGCACATCTGTGGGTCCCAGGTATGAAACTTTAACCAGTACATTCCTCTCGTGCCACACATGAGGTAACACGTGTGCGTGCGTGTGTGCGTGTGGTGCGTGTGTGTGTGTGTGTGTGTGTGTGTGTGTGTGTGCTTACAGTGACCCAGTAGGCTGGGACTCAATAATCAGGATGGGCTTGAACCTCGGCTCCTCCCCTCTTCCAAGGCGGCTGCTTAGCCTTTAGCACCAAGTGGGGGTCTCTAAGGAGGGATATCCCAAGTTAGACCCTCTCCCCTCAGAAGGTCTTCCTTGAGTCTTGTTCTCTTCCTCAGACCTTATTTACGCTCCGTGCAATGGGGAGGGCAGCGAGGACAGGATGGAAACACACAGACAGGAAACAGGAATGCCCCTGTGAGTACCAACACATTAAGAAATGAGAGTGTGTGGGTGAGCAGGTTGGTAACAAGCCTTTCTGCGGAGAAAGAACGGAGCCCCAGGGAAGTCCCAGGAGAGATCTAGCTGAGCCCAGCCTGAGTCCAGTGCTCTCCTCTCCCCTCCCGAGTGTGGGTGGGTGGTGGTCCCGCGGTCTCCGTGCCCCATGCTGTGCGCTCTGTAGATGCGGAGGCTCCTTCCCCTCTGCCAGCTCACCACCCCCCTCCCCCAGGTTTGCCTACTTCCTCCTAGCCACCAGCTCAGCTTCTGGCATCTCACCCTTGGCACCTGGCCCTCTTCTGTCACAGAAAAGTGATTTTTAGTTTTGTATTCATTGGTTTAAGATCTGTGTGCCCTATTAGACGTGAGCTTAGTGTGAGCAGGGCCTAGATCCTTAGTGTCTGTGCCTGGCATGTGGGTTCTCTACACTCACCAATGTAAATAAATGACGGCATAGAGTAGTGGTCTAGTTTCTTACTGTTGCTATGATAAAACACTCTGACCAAAAGCAGTTTGGTGGAGGGAAGGGTCTACTTGGCTTACCACAGTTCATCATGGAGGAGAATCAGGGCAGGAACTGAACCAGGAGCTTGAACCAGAAACCATGAAGGAATGCTGCTTGCTGACTCATTCTTAACTAAACTTCCTTATTCAGCCCAAGACCCACCCTACACAGGGAATGATGCCACCCACAGTGGACTGGGTCCTTCTTTATCAATTAACAATTGAGGCCATTCCCCCCATAGACATGACTACCAGCCAATCTGATCGGGGCAATCTCTCAACTGAGACTCCTTTCTTGGGTGACTCTTAGCTGGGTCAACTTGACAGTTAAAGCTAACTGAGACATGTGATTTTGGACTTTGGCTCCTGAAATAAATGCCCCCTGCCTCTCATTTCTGATATCTTACACAGTCCTGAATGTAGCTGGGAGCTTGCTTCAACTTCTAGGGCACAGAGTAATGGCGAGTGATGTACAGCCCCTTCGAGCTGAGGTTCCATTCACCAAGGGCACGCATCCAAACTGGACTCTCTTGTTCTAGGTCTTCTGATGGTCCTTAACAGCCCATTGGATCTGTGAGGGCACCTTGCCCCCCACTCCCACTCCCAGCTAGCCTGCCCACTAGTGGTTGAGGGACTGTCAGTCAAGGTTCTAAGGATGGGTTTCCCGGGAGGGTTGCAGGTACCAAGGCATGATTAAGGAGCTCGGAACAGGGCCGGGCAGTGGTGGCACGCGCCTTTAATCCCAGTACTTGGGAGGCAGAGGCCGGTGGATTTCTGAGTTCGAGGCCAGCCTGGTCTACAGAGTGAGTTCCAGGACAGCCAGGGCTACACAGAGAAACCCTGTCTCGAAAAACCAAAAAAAAAAAAAAAAAGGAACTCAACTCGGAACAGGTCTTTCTGCCTTCTGGGCTCGTCTCCAAATAATGGCGCTGTGCAGAGAGCAGCCTGCTATTCACACGATTCCCCACCCCCATTTAGTTCGGAGTGGAATAGATTCTTCTTCTTTTTAACCTGATGCCCACAACTTCATGACTGCAGCTGTGTATAGCTCTCTCACACAAGGAGGGAACCCTGACCAAATTCTTCCTCCTTCCTCCTATTTCTCTCAGTGTTGGGATGGTAGAGGTGAGGTGAAAGATTTTTATGCCAAAAAAGGAAACAATGAGGTACAACCCGTTGTCTCCTCCGAGACTCCTGCCGGGAGTGGGGGTGGTTGGGGAGCCCCGATACCAGCAGCTGGGGCCCAGTCTCCTCTTAGGGGTCAGCTTCTCTCCCCAGCAGCAGAGTCCCCAGCAGCAGGAGGTGGAGTCTGACCCTGGACATCAGGAACAGCAAGTGCAAGGGGCAAGTGAGTTCAGTTTGGTAGGTAGGTGTCTGATTCTAGATACTGCCTGATTCCTCCTTAGTATGCTCCAGTTCCTCCCGCCCACCTCAGGTGAAAAGATCACTCTGAAATTCTTTTGCCTCTTTGTAGCCGCCAAGTCTTTGATTTCCCTCCACCGAATCGCCTTTGTAGGAGGATGAGAAATGAGCTATGATAGGCTATTCAGGAAGTTGAAGATAGCTGATTGGTGCTAGTGGGTGTGGGGCGGGCCCTGCCTCTGTCCCATCCTCTCCTTAAACACGAGAGGCTTTTAGCAGAGTCCTACCGCCAGCGTAGACTTGAGCCATCCCTTACAGCCTGGCTGACTAGTCTCTGAGCGTCTTGATAGGGGGCCCACCACATCCCTTCCCACCTTACTCAGCTGGTGACTCTGTCTTAGATCACTGCACCGTGGCTTGAGCACTTTGTCTCTGCTCCGGAAGAGGTTTTGCTCTGTCATAGCTCTCCTCCTCCAGAGACCAGTGCATCAAAAGAGAGTCAGCACCTTGTAAATAGTTGTGTTCCTAGGTGAGTGGCAAGTGGCCACGCATGTGTTGCTTGCTGTGACAAAAATACAATACGCAAGCAGAAAGAAACAATTGGTTCTTTGTTACAGCGTTCCACACTGCACTCAACCCAGCATGGCTCCGTACCTTCGCGGGAGGGGGAGAGGACAAGGGTGAGAGACTTAGAGGCACTGGGGGTGGGGGTGGGGGGCTTCCGCAACCCAGTGGGAAATCCTGCCCATATCTATTATGCACTAGTTATGTGAGCTCCAATACTTGATCTCTTGGTATCCCTAGTTTCCTCATGAGTAAAATGGGAGTGATAACAGTAATAAATAATCATGTGTAAAACATCGAAAATGTTGGCTAGCACACAACAAGCACAGTACAAATTTGCTAATTATGAACACTAAGTGTCACTCTGAAGAGTTCCTTACTACTTGTAAGTAGGAACTGCGATTCTTTTTTCCTTAGTTTTCAAAAAAAAAAAAAAAGAAAAATATTTTATTTTGTAAGATTTATTTATGTGGCTGGGTGTGGTGGTACACACTTTTAATCCCAGCATTTGGGAGACAGAGGCAAGTCGATCTCTATGAGTTGGAGGCTAGCCTGGTCTACATACTGAGTTCCAGGACTGCCAGAGCTATATAGTGAGTCCCCCCAACTTAAAAAATATAAGGCAAAAATGCAAGCAAGTATAGAAAAAGGTGGTTCTCTTCCCAAAGTGGAAGCCAAGTTCATTAATTATGTGAAGAATTGTTTCCGGATGACTGACCAGGAGGCTATTCAAGATCTCTGGCAGTGGAGGAAGTCTCTTTAAGAAAATGGTTTAAACAGTTTGAAATATTCCGTCTTCATTTCTGTAATAGTTGATATCTGGCTGTCCTTTTTATAATGCAAAGTGAGAACTTTCCTTACTGTGTTTGATAAATGTTGTCCAGGTTCAATTGCCAAGAATGTGTTGTCTAAATGCCTGTTTAGTTTTCAAGGATGGAACTCCACCCTTTCCTTGGCTTTAAGTATGGATGGACTGTTAGGATAGGACACAGTAATAGAGGTGGTCAGATGTGGAAATGGTAGGGAGACAAAAATAGACATGTGGAATAAACTCAGTATTTTAATAAAGTAATATATATATATTTATATGATGAGTGTTTTTGCCTGTGTGTGTGTGTGCACTACATGTGTGTGTAATGTTCAAGGAGGCTACACAAGGCCATCAGATCTCCTGGAATTGGAGTTACAGGCAGTTATGAAGTGCCAGGTAAGTGCTAGGAACTGAATTCGGGTTCTCTAGAGGAATAGTGCTTATAGTGCTTATAGCAACTGAAACATTTCCCCTGCACTAATTTTATTCTTTTTAATTATGTGTGTGTATGTGTGGTATGTGCACATATACGTGTGTTTGACTGTGGAGACCAGAGATGTTGAGTTTTCCTGGAGCTGCAGTTACAGGCAGTGCTTAACTGCCTGACATGAAGTCAGGCCCAATTTTCTTTAAGACATTCAGTCCTCGGACCCCAGTGGAGCCATCTAGTGGAGAGTGTCAAACATGAGGCACTCAGCTCTTACAGGTCTCAATTTCCACCCCAACGACTCAGTCTCCTGTTGGAGTGTGGAAGCAGCCTCAGACAATACGGAAATGGTGAGGGAGGCTGTGTTCTAATAAAACTTTATTGACAAAAACAGAAAGCAGACCAGGTTTGTCCAGCAAGCCGGAGTTTGCCAACTCCTGATCTGTGGTGATTCTCTTACAGACATTGTCTCCATCTTCCTTTTACCAAAGTCTTCTGCCATAAAGTTTGACTATGGGTCTGAGTGCTCACATCCTCTAAGAGAAAACGACAAAATACACACAGAAGTGGAAATTTGGGGGTGAAAACTGGGAAGAAATTGTAATCTGTTTCCTCTTGCCTGTAGCAGTGATATAACACACAGAGAAGATGAATCTGAAGCTAGGAAATACGTGTATAGAAACCAACTTTCTTCTGGAAGCTTAAGACTTTCTTCTGTGGGTCCATCTTTACTGCTAGGGTGGTGTTCCCCATAGGACTCTGATTCCCAGAATTCCATTTACACTACTTTTTCTAAGAAGCTGGCTGAGACCATGCTAGGCAGCTTTAATCTCTATAGCCTGAACTCCTACAACTCTGGTCTCAGAGTTTAATGAAGTGGCAAAACTCCAAGTTCAAGGTATGGGGCTGCTGTGACATGAGTCTGAGCAAAGAACTTGAGAAGTCTGTCGGGTTGGGAATGTGGGTCAGTGGTACAGCGCTGTTGTAGCATGCATGAGGCCCTGGGTTCTATCCAGCTAGCACCGTATAGAATGGACCACAGTGACACATACCCCAGCACTGGGTAGACAGATGCAGGAGGACCAGAAGTTCAAAGTCATCCTCATTCAGCCTGGAAGAAATGAGTTTTGTTTTGTTTTGTTTTTTTCTAACGAAAAGTTAAAAAACAAGGAAGGTCAAGTCTGAAGTCTGGAGCATGTTTTGTTTTTTATTTATTTTATAAGGTAGTTTGAAATCACACATGGATTTGACTTGCCAGTTGGCACAAGGAGCCCTGCCCCTGTCTGATAGCCTACCTCTCCTCCTCCTGTTGCCTAACACTGACCCATAGCAAGCTTGAAGCTTCGCTGGTCAAGTCTTGGTCCGAGTTCCTGCTACAGGGCAAGGCCCCTGGAGGCAAAACATGGGGAATTTGACTGTGTTTATCCAGAACAGTGCTGAGACACCGCTCCGGGTGTGGGAAAGCGCAGTCTGAGATATAAGAAAGCTGAAGCTGGTATTCTCTGGCTTCTGGGCCCCCATTTGCCACTGGAGAACTGCACAGAGAAGTCCGAATGAAGTGTTAGCGGTCCACAGGTCCACAATGGGTACCGGACCGGGCACTCCCAAACTCCTAGACATCTAGGTGCCACTGAGTTGAAAGGAGCTGAGAGCAGAGTTGGGGGCCGTGAACTGAAGCTGGGGGAAGCTCCAGCTTAGTTCAGCAGTGATTGCCCTTAGGTTGGTGGCTATTGTGGCTGGGAGCACAGAGAGGCTTCTATGGGAGAATTCAGCTGCAGCTTGATAGTCTTATACCTTCTCCATGGCTCCCCTTGGTGGAGCTTGATGAAAGAGACAGTTCGTGGTTCTAAACTGTTCATTGTAGACAATGGATGCACGCTGTAACAACTTCTAAGGGTTGACCCAAGATTAAAGACGCTTTGCAGGGAAGACTGGGAAGGGAAGTGTATTAGCTAAGCCCTCTAGGTACCTCATTAGCATGGAGAACTCTGTCCTGGACCTACCTGACCACAGGTCACATTTCCTTATATGGGGAGTGTGGTAAGTGTTCCAAGACAGGAATTTGACAGGGAGTAGGGAGTCCCCTAAGTCTCAGGGGTGTGCCCAGGTCTCAACACACTCTAACTTACCAAGCCTCCTGGCATCCCACAGGCAACTAACCCATTGTTTTCTAGGGGTCGTGGTGAATGGATCCATGTTGATCTGGTCCTGGGAGGCACTAATCTAGTATGTTATTCTTAATTATCTAGGCTGTCATGCCCCTAGACCTGTGACTCTTGTGGGAATATCTTCTGTTTCAGTGTGGTCTGATCCCCCAGAGATTGGGGGATATTTCATGATTGACCAGCTATATCCTCTGTGAGGATTAATATATTGCCTTGGTAGGGGTCAAGGACCAGAGAAAGACCGCCTGTGACTATTCTGAAATGTTCTAGTCATCAGTGACAGGAGCTATATGGAGCTGCCACTCAAGGGGCCGAGAGGCAGTAACATGGACGCCGAGAACTCAACTCGAGCTCTCAGCCCTGTTCTGAGCCTCAGGCTTGGTGGGTGGAACTGAGTCATGTGACTCGTGATGAGTCCTTACGGAACACAAGCAGTCGCCTTGTGGCTTATTTCCTATTTCCATCAGTTAGACTCCGGGTGTGCTCCTACCCAGAAAGGACTAATAGTCATCTCTTCTAAGGACAAGGGCAAGCTTGGAGGCTACCCCATGATGACCCATGCTCTGGACAGTCCTGGGGCTATGCTGCAGAGAGAAAAGGCCACTCCCACCCACCCTGCACTCAGGGGACCCACATGAGTTAGCTGGTGAGCAGCTCCCAGATCATATGGGAGGGTGTGGTTTGTGTATGTTCGGCCCAGGGAGTGGCACTATTAGAAGGTGTAGCCCTGTTGGAGTAGGCATGGCCTTATTGGAGTAGGTATGTCAGTGGGTGTGGTCTTTAAGACCCTCATGCTAGCTGCCCGAAAGCCAGTATTCTGCTGGCAACCTTCAGATGAAGATGTAGAACTCTCAGCTCCTGCTGCACCATGCCTGCCTGGATGCTGCCATGTTCCTGCCTTAATGATAATGGACTGAACCTCTGAACCTGTAAGCCAACCCCAATTAAGTGTTGTCCTTGTAAGACTTGCCTTGGTCATGGTGTCTGTTCACAGCAGTAAAACCCTAACTAAGACAGAGGGGTACAGAGAGAGGCAGTGATGGATCACGCTATTGTTTGAGGCTGGCATCAGGGTAAGGCCCAGCCCCAGTCCTCCCACACACAGAGTGAAGTCCCTCCAATTGCTGGGTCAGATCCTGAAAGCCTTCCTGACTTGGAGGTCACCTTCTGAAGTGGAGATGGTTTCCAATTGCTATTACTGGGTACATCCCAGTTCTACTTAAAAATAGCAATGATCCTGAGTAGGTCAAAAAATCAATGTAAGCCTTGGACAAAAAAGAAGTAAAGAACACCAAAGTTTAGGGAAACAAGATAGAAAGCCATTCTCCCTATCCAACTAAACCATGAGGTCAGCGCTCGGAAAAAAGAAACATGAGGAGGGGCTTCACGCAGTAAGGAATTCAAAGATGACAGGGGCCGAAAGTTAGCTAACAACGGGAGATTGGAGTCAACGGCCTCCTGGGAAACTTCCTTCTGCCCGAGTGTGGTGGATACTTAAGACCCAATTATAAGGGAGCAAATGAGGCTACTGAAACTGAGGCATTCTGGGAAGTTCAGCTTAAGTAAGGAGCTGGATTTAATGAAGGAACCCCACTGTGCACCCTCTGTATACAATAATGCCTTCCGAAGACCCTACCTTCATGCGGTCTTTATCCCGCAGCGCTCCCATTGAGGGTAGTTTGGTTTGGAACTAAATCCAGGCCAGTACCTGCACTACACATGCGCACTCCACCACGGGGCTGTGTCCCCAGCCTCTGTAGGAATAATGATATTCCTGGATATAGTGGGGTTCGCTAGGCATTAGAACTCCTTCGTGCAGTGTCTTTTCCGGGGTTTTATCCATTTTTGTTCCCATTACCTTTCTCCCTCCCTCTTCCTTCCTCCTCCTCCCTCCTCCTCCTCCTCCCTGGACAATTCCTGTATCGCAAATCTCCACCCATCACTTTCCGGCCTTAACTCATCTTTTCTGTGTCTTTTCATAGTACATTCTTAACGTGTTTTATCGCTTCTCAAATTGTATTGCATATCAGGTGATGAATACAGTTCGTTTGTTACTGTTTTAATTTCCATAGCTGCAAACTGGTATCATCTAACATGTAATAAGATAGTGTAAGGGTCATGATTCTCTGAAGAATGATAACCCGGAGTCAAATAATAGCTAAACGCAAAGAGTATTTTACTCCACAGGGGTCCAGTATGCTGGGGTCTTCCCATTACCAAGATAGAGAGACACGCAAGTGAGCTTGCAGGCCTGATCTAAAGCACATTAGGCGAGTCTGGAGTAGATGACCTCTATGTTAATGTGTTGGGTTCATCGCTCCGGGCATTCCATTACTGGGGGCTGGGGGCTGGAAACTTGCTGAGGAGTAGCTGAGGAAGTCTGGAAACTGCTGCTGACCCATTGTCCTTGTCTCAGGCCAGGTGGTGGGGCAGCTTCTGAGACCTGGACTTGCCTGGAATTGTACAGTTCTTGAAAACAGAGATTTAGGCCTATCCTCCTTAACAGCCTATTTGAGGCCTGTCACGGAATCAGTCCAGTCTTGTCAATATTAGAATAGAAAACAATGTAAAAACTAAAAGCAACAAAAAGTACTAAATTTTCATGGAGATCACCAGTGCCTTCCAGTGACTTTTCTTGGGTTTTCTTGAAGTGAAGCACCTGTGCCTCAGGCACATTTGCACACTCAACAGATGCTTTAGAGTCTAGAATGGAGAGGATTAAAATATCTATTGCACAGGCCTAGAATGGGAAAACGGAGCAGAAAGAAAAGAAAGCGATCTGGCAGCCGCTGTGCAGAGGAACACAGTAAGGACAACAAGTCCTCACGAAGCAGAGCCCAACTAAGGAGGGATGCTTTCCACTGAGCGCATTTCTTGCCATATGAGACGGTCCAGAACTCTTGCCAGCCAGGAGCGAACACAGAACACCGTGATCTTCCTCATTTACATGCCATTACCCAGAATGCTCTGGGGCTTTCTAATTTCCTTTTTGAAGAATGCTGCTAACGTCAGAGCTTGGATACAAAAACAAATTAATTTTAGATCTGATAAGATTATCGATTTCACTTGCTAACAGGGTTCTTCATTGACGTTTTGAGTTTATAATACCTGACGTCAACTAATTTGTCCAAATGGTCAGGAGGCTTCTGGAGTGGTCTCTAAACTTAACAGTTTAGCTCTGCGGGAGATAACTCAGAACAACTCATTTCTCCTTTAAAAGCCAGAGTACATGTTAACTTTTTGTTGAGCTGCTCGCTTGTCCTATCTCCTTTCCTTAGGTCTCTGGGCAGATAAGGCATGAAATCAACATCATAGAAGGCAGATGCTTCTTCCTGGCTCCTCACAAATTGTCACCCTTTCAGATTTCTGAGCCATAAAGTCAAAGACATCGGGCTAGTGAGATGGCTCAGCGGTTAAGAGCACTGACTGCTCTTCCAGAGGTCCTGAGTTCAATTCCCAGCAACCACATGGTGGCTCATAACCATCTGTAATGGGATCCGGTGCCCTCTTCTGGTGTGTCTGAAGACAGCTACAGTAATAAATAAAATAAATCTTTAAAAAAAAAAAAAAAGTCAAAGACATCCCAGCATCTCGGATACTAAGACTATGTGACTAAATGTTGAGTGTGTAGGCAGAGTGTATGTGTTACACGTGCCTATTGCATATGTATTATCTGTCAAGTATTCTGTGTGTGTGTGTGTGTGTGTGTGTGTGTGTGTGGTGGGTGTATTGATTGTGTATTAAATGTCTGAGTGTGAGTGTGTGTGTCACTGAATGTGGAGCGTATGTATGTGTGGGTAACACCTGTGTGGATCTGTGGGAAAGTGTGCCTATAAATGTGTCCATGGTAAAAATATATGTGCAAGCCAGGCAGTGGTGGCGCACGCCTTTAACCCCAGCACTTGGGAGGCAGAGGCAGGCAGATTTCTGGGTTCGAGGCCAACCTGGTCTACAGAGTGAGTTCCGGGACAGCCAGGACTACACGGAGAAACCCTGTCTCAAAAAAAAATACCCTATACACACACACACACACACACACACACACACACACACACACACACACACACCAAGGGAGTAAAGTATTCACTGTAGGTTGCACACATTTCTCGAGTCCAAGGGTTGCTTCTAGAGGCTGGTTTCTTTTGTTTGGTTTGCAGTTTGGCACAAACAAGACAAAGACTGGCATTACTTAGTTGAGAGACTTTTTTTTTTTTTTTACTAATTGGTCAAAGCAGAGGCCATCAGGGCCGCTCTCACGACTGCTACCATCTCTGTCTTTCACTGTTGCAAAAAGCACAGCCCCTTCTAAGTTAAAAATAAAACTACTTAGGGTCCATCATCATGACTCAGTGGATAAAGGCTCCTGCCACCAAGCCCGAGTTCAGTCCTTGGGATCCACGTGGTGGAGGGAGGGAAGCGACTCCCACACAAAATCACAAAATGCCCTTTGATCTCCACAAGTGAGTCATGGCGCCCCCCCCCCCCCCAGTAAATAAGTAATGTCATGCAGTCTCCAAGATTTTAAAGACGAATTCTCTCTGTCTCTCTGTCTCTCTCTCTGTCTCTCTCTGTCTCTCTGTCTCTCTGTCTCTCTCTGTGTGTGTGTGTGTGTGTGTGTGTGTGTGTGAGAGAGAGAGAGAGAGAGAGAGAGAGAGAGAGAGAGAGAGAGAGAGAGAGATCTGTGTTCCGGTGCCCACAGAAGCTAGAGTAAGGCATCAGAAAGATCCCTTGGAGCTGGAGTTAAGGCTCTTGTAAGCTCGGGTCCTCTGCAAGAGTAGCACATACTTAACCAGCAAGTCTCTAGACCATAAATTTAGCAACCTTTGTTTTGTTTTTTGTGAGACAGGCTCTTTTTTTTTTTTTTTTTTTTTTGGTTTCTCGACACAGGGTTTCTCTGTGTAGCCCTGGCTGTCCTGGAACTCACTCTGTAGACCAGGCTGGCCTCGAACTCAGAAATCCACCTGCCTCTGCCTCCCAAGTGCTGGGGTTAAAGGCGTGCGCCACCACTGCCCGGCATGAGACGGGCTCTTAAACAACCGATTAAAAATAAATAAATAAATGAGCGCCCAGTAAGTAGTAGCTGACATGTGATCTCTTCCTTTCAAACCATAAACCCTATGCCATAGTTCCAAAGCCAGTGGTCATCAGAGCCACTTGGGGAGATTTCTAAAGTAGAGATCTCCATGCAACACCTAAGAACCCAGAAATTCCCTAGAATACAGAAAAAACGAATTCTCCCAGGCTCCCTGTGACTTTCATATCCAGCCAAATTTGGGCACCACTGGCCTCGGGTATGCCAATTCTGTCAAAATGTGTCTATTCTGTGGTGTTTGTCCCAGTGGCCTGTCAAGATGCTCAGAATAAGCTCATAGAAGACAGAGACTGGCTAATTCAGTGACGGCATGTGTTGTCTGTCTCTGACCTTACTCTGGGGAGAACTTAACAGCGTCTGTCTACACTGAACCTAACTTCGACCTCCTTTGGATCTTTCTGTTTGGGTTCAGTGGTGGTGGCTGAGACAGGGTCTCACTATGTAGCCTTGGCTGGATGGTAGCTTGCTATGTAGATCAGGTTGCCCTGGAATACACAGAGATCCATCTGCCTTTGTCTCTTCTGATCCTTTTACTGAAAACATGTAAAATTAGGTGCTAAGCCATCCTAAATCGTTCCTTAGCACCTTCTGGGGAAAACCTTCATACCACCTTAAGAAGAGAGTTTTTCAGGTTGGTCAGAGCCCTGCATGGCCTCTGACCCCGGAGAAGGGGCTTGCCTCCCCTGTAAGGAATACAGCCTGTTTGCTTTCTGAGAGGGCAGTGTGCTGCTGGAGATCAGGGCAGTTTCCTACACTGACTGGCAGCCATGGAAAGAAAAGGACAAAGTCAAAGGACAAAGAGCTGGGGAGGGGCAGGCCTAGCTCCCTGTGGTCCCCATCCAGTCTCCAGGACTTTAAGGAACCAGCTCTCTGAGCACTCTTTCCCCTGGTTCTCTAACCTAGAAATAGCAGAATGGAGCACAGTTCCATTTGTGTTCTTCCTGGGGAGAAGGGAGCAGGGAGCTCAGGACTCCTTGCAATCTGAATCTCAGGAATGCAGAGGAAACAGCCCGCCTCCCGCCTTGGAGCGGAGCTCCTACTGAAATTTGACTCATCCCTTAGCGGTTTATTGTGTTTTCTGCTCTCTTTCCTGGTGACACACACGGCACTAGGTGAGTAATGCTCCCTGCCCAGAGAGAAAAACAGATCCCCAAATGCCTTCCATTATGCTGAAGGTCTTGTCACCAGCTGTGGTGGCAGGGGGCGTAGTGACCAGCCATTAGCACTGGCAGATTCAGAACCCCGACTCCCTCTACTGAGGCTATTTATGATTCTGATAGCCCAGGCAAGGATAAAAAGCCCACAAGCACTAAGAGGGCTAAAAGCCTTCCTGGAAGTCTTGAAGAGCCAGGATGCTCAAGAGTCCTTAGCTGCAGGAGAACCCAAAGGCCCCCTGAAGGGGCACAGTTAGACCTATGGTCTGCTGCCTCACCTGGCCTGGCCTCTTCTAATAGCTGTCAGGACCACCTCTTCCACCCAACTAGAAATAGCTAATATTTACCAAGTTCCTGTTACAAGCCGGGCACTGGGTGGAACGTTTTCTGTGTTGTCACGTTATTTACACACACAACAACATGGATGTACAGGCTCCTGAGAATATCTGCTTGGTTAAATTCGGGTGTTTGAATAATGATCAAGCGAAGTGAAATGTTGCTTCATTTGCTTGGCTTTATAGACGATCAGAGTTGCATTCCCGAGACGGTACTCCTGACAGATGGGTGAGCCCAGCCATCCTCAAAATGTTTCTGTGACTATCATCAAGGAGGAAAAGAGTTTGCAGTCACTGTTAGCAAAATGACAGAAGGTGCAGATAGCAAATGCTTGCCCTGTGCGCACACACCTCCACCCACCCCCAGGAAATTCGGGGTTTGGGTGTTGGGATATGGTTCAGTAGGTAAAGTGTTTGCTATTAGCAGGAGGGCCTGAGTTTGGATCCCTGGCTTCCACATAAGGTCTGAGAGCGCTGCAACTTCAGTGCTGGCAGTGGGGAGAGCAGAGGCAGGCACAGCCCTGGGGAAGCCAGCAAGCCAGGCTAACCAAAGTAGCAAAACTCCAGGTTTAGTGAGCTCCTGTATCAGAAAATAAAGGGAGAAGGCATTGAAGAAGCCATTCCAGTGTAAAACCTCTGACCTCCATATGTACTGGGTGGGTGAATATAACCGCCACACAGAGAGAGACTTGTTTTTGTTTGGATGTTTTGTTTTTAAAACAAACATCTCTGAGCTGGGAGATCGCAGTAGACATCATTAATCCCAGCACACAGGAGGCAGATGCAGATGGTTCTCTGAGTTCAAGGCCAGCCTGGTCTACAGAGTGAGTTCCAGGACAGCCAGGGCTACACAGAGAAACCCTGTTTCGACAACCACATACACACACACACACAAACAAACAAACAAACAAACAAAAACAAAAACACCTCAGGGTCTGTAGACCAGGCTGGCCTCAAACTCCTTATATCGTCAAGGCTGATCTCCATCATCTGACCGTCCACGTCACCTCTCAAAAGCTGGGGTCGCGGGGATTGTGGACCCTTGCTTGGTTTATAAGTGCTGGGTAAGCAATCTACCAACTGAGATACATCTCTACCCTGCCACAAAACAAAAAACAAAACAAACTTCCTCAAAGCCCCCCATCTTCTCCCAGACACCTAAAGGTCTCCGTTAAGTTCGATTGCACCAGAAACACCTTGTCACCTTCTGGACCCGACCTATCCAGCTGGAGCTACGCTCGTCTCAACGGCACTTTCTTAGTCAGCTAATTGATTTTTTTTCCAGAAACAACAACAATGATTGAACATCCAAGTGCCTAATTAGCACCAGCTTTCCATTCTCCCTGTCATTAACTTCACAGCTGCCTTGGTGACAAGTGGGACCACAGAAATGTCAGTTCCTAAGAAGGATCAGGAGAGAGACCAGACTCTGATTCGGCCAGGGCCAGAGTAAGTCTCAGCTGGGCTTCAGCAGCACACAGAGGAGAGACCACTGTGGAACAGAAGAGGATGGGTTAGGGGCTGGTGATGCTCAGTAACTTGCCTTGAATCAAACAGCTAGTCCCTTCCGGTGCTGGAAGCAGAGCTCGGGCCTTCTAGTTGCTTAATAATTATTTTCAGCTGAAGCATACACACAGAAAAGTGTACACATCAGAGGTGTGTGAGCAAAGAAATCATCTTTACATGAACACGTGCAAGGAATCTCAAGTCAAGTCAAGTCAAGTCAAGTCAAGTCAAGGGCCAACTCATCTACAGCAGCCCACACGGCCTCTGGGGCTCCCCTCCCAGGCAGCCACTGTCCAGGGACCACAGGTTGGTTTAGCTTCTTCCTGTGCTTTCTACAAACGGTCGGTTCATCTGCTTCACTGCTACTCAAATCTAAAAAAATGAACGTTAGGCCAGTGAGATGGTTCATCAGGTAAAAAGAGCCCACCGCCCAACCTGGTAACCTGAGTTACCCCAGGACCCACATAGTAGAAAGAGAGAACCAACTCCTGACAGTTGTCCTCTGGCCTCCACACGTGCACCATGGCACAAGGACACACACACTAAAGTGTAATAAAAAGTTAAAATTAAAAACAAACTATTTTTCATGAAACCTATCAAAGTGGACACTAAGAGCATGTTGGAGTGGGTGGGGCACAAAGCATGTTGGAATGGGGACAGCTTATCTACATTGTAGATAAATCCAACACTCGATACAAATCTCCAGCACTCGATACAAAATGAGTCAGTAAATAAAGTCACACAAAAGGGTCCCATGCCCGCTAAGGAGGAAGGCCTTCCTTGCAGGAAGGTAGAACTGCTTTGGAGGTGATGACTGCTAAGCTGTGAAAGTACCGGGCATAGCCAACTGCTTGCTTGTAAATAATTAATTCTGTGTTCTGTAAATTTCATTTCAATTCAAAGACAACCTCATCACTTAAGACATGTGTCTTGTTTGTAAATTTAAACTAAAGAAAAAAAAATCTGCCGGGCGGTGCTGGCACACGCCTTTTAATCCCAGCACTGAGGAGGCAAAGGCAAGTGGATCACTGCAAATGGAGGCCAGCCTGGTCTACAGAGTTAGTTCTAGGTCAGCCAGGGCTACACAGAGAAACCCTATCTCAAAAACAAACAAACAAACAAACAAAAACAAACAAAACAAAACAAACAAACAAACTAAACAATATCCAACTCTTGGAAAACTATGGCTTCTCTCTGCGCAGGGCCATCAGTGCATTTACGGATTCTGCAGGGACTGATCAGGAAGTCTTCTGAGAGCCACAGAGCACCTTCCTCTGGCTCTTTTCTTGCATATGGCTGCGATCCGCAAGCCTTCATCAAGTAGTACTCTGTCAGGGGTGTCCTACGAACGCTCATGGTTAGGTCTCTATCCTCATTTTGGAAGACAGGTGAGCAACATTCCTACAGGCAGCAAGTCCCTCGTTCTTGAGACATGTCTAGGCTTCCGTGACACCATATTGGTCTGCTTTTCCGGCAGACCCTCCTCCTCCTCCTCCTTTTTCTCCTTTTCATAATCTGCAACATTCAGAGATATTTGTAACTATATCTCCTCTGTCCTTTAACTGGGTGACCTGATTCCATCCCAACCTCTCTGTATGTCTGTGACTTACAAGTAAGCATTTCTAGACTAAACATCAGCCCTGAACTCCAGGCATGCTCGCCCTGTCTTATGGCCATTTGTCATCTCTTTCAATGTCTCACGCAGCTGAGACAGATAATATGAATTCCTTCCTACCCCAGAGAGGGCCTTCTCATTTTTGTAAATGACACCAGGATTCATTCAGCTGCTCAGGCTAAGATTGAGTCACGCTTGAGTCACCCCCCTCCTTGCTAATCCACAGCACCTCCTGTTTCCTCGGCCCCCAGTGTGTCCTGAACGCTCTCCTCTTTCTGCATCCACTTCTGCTCTCCCAGCTCTGGTCCACCATGCCTTACATTCTCTCCCAGTCTCTCTCCTTCTCCCCACTCCCCTTCTTTTAATGTGACTATCAGCCAAATTCACATTCCCAAAGGTAAGTCGGGTCTTAGCAACAGGCTGGGAGTGCCTACCGCACTCAGAATGAAGTCTAACCTCACAAGAGCGAGGCCACCACCTCCGAGCACCCCTCTAGCTTGGTTTCTCTCCTTGTCTCTTCATTCACAGTGCTGTGGCCACAGTACCTTCTTTGTGTCCCTAACTCTGGCTGCTCTTGCTCCTACTTTGGAGTCTTTGAACCAGGCTCTACCTGTCTCTTCTCATCATATGGGTATGGCCCCAACTCAAATTCACCTCCAAAGAGAAAAACCTCCCTGCTTAGCTGTGTCCTGTTTAATCTTAAAAAAAAAAAAAAAAAAAGACTGATTTATTTCTATTCTATGTATATGACTGTTTTGCCTGGATATATTTCTTTCTTTTTTTTTTTTTTTTTTTAAGATTTATTTTTTTATTCTATTTATAAGAGTACACTATAGCTGTCTTCAGACACACCAGAAGAGGGCACTGGATCCCATTACAGATGGTTTTAAGCCACCATGTGGTTGCTAGGAATTGAACTCAGGACCCCTGAAAGAGTAGTCAGTGCTCTTAACTGCTGAACCATCTCTCCAGCCCCTGCCTGGATATATTTCTGTGCACCATGCCTGCACTCCTAGAGGCCAGAAGAGGGCATCAGATCTCCTAGAACTAGAGTTACAGGTAGTTGTGAGCCAACATGTGGGTGCTGGGAATTGAACCTAGATCCTCTAGAAAAGCAGCAAGCACTCTTAACCACTGAGCCATCTCTCCAGGCCTCTCTCCTGTCCTGTTGAATCTTGACAGTTCAGATTTAAATCTTCCCTATACCTTTATGGCTGACTTGTTAATGACAGTCTCCTCCTGCTGATATATAAATTCCTTGAGGAAGGGGTCTTCCTTCATGGTCTCTCAGAAGCACTCAGACCAGCACCTTGTAGCAGAAAGCACTGTAAAGGCGACGAGCTGGACCTCAACAACTCTGAGAAGATGCAAAAACAACATCTGTGTGGTTTGTCACCCAAGGCTTATCAGAGCCTCCTCCTCTTGGAGAGGTCGCCTTTATCAGGCTCCTTTCTGTCAGCTGGTGCCAAGTTTTATGGCAAGAGCTATCAGGATCAAGTCAAAGGCCTTCCTCGTAGCTTCTCCAGGGCCCAGGTTTCACAGTTCTTGAACTTTCCCCAGATTGAAGGCCCTGACCTGTGCCTAGCACTATTGTTGATCTCTCCTTCCTGGCCTGCTCCCTGGAATCTGCTCTCTGCCAAGCCAGACCTGCCTTCACTTTATTGTTTCAACTTTCCAGGTGACCCTTCACCCCAGCGATGGGCGCTTATCCTAGCTGCTGTTTCCTGAAGATGTTACAGGAGGGGCCATCCCATCGGTCAGGCAAATGATCAATGGTAAGAGTGATCTTAAATAAGAGTCCCAGGCAAAGCTCTTTCTAAGAGACACTGCCACTCAGTTTAAGGGGGCACTGGATGGTCTTTAAGTAGAAGGCATCCTTATGCTGGCTGCTTCACTACAGACTGAAGACCTAGGCATGATTTGGGCCTACCTCTCTGATCACTTCACATGGACTCAATACTGTGTAGGCCATCTGTTTTCCCAAATCACTCATTTATTAAATCTGAGGCTTTCCAGAGCTGTGTATGGGAGTAGACTAGCATAAACTTCTAATCCTAGCACTTAAGAAACAGAGGCAAGATAATTGGGAGTTCAAGACCAGCATTGGCTACGTAATGAGCTAACTGCCAACTTGGTCCACATGGGCCTATCTCAAAACACTAAACTAAAAGGAAGTAAAAAGAAACAAAGTTTTCCTAACTCTTTCACTTTGTGGCCCAGGCCCTGTTCCTCAGTTCCCCGACTTATGTCCGTGGGCTGAGATGTCAGATCAGGAACATTGTAGCTTTTCCTCTGAGTCATAAACTCAAGGGACAATGTTTTCTTCAAGATCTCACTGTCATTTCCTTTCTGTAACTACAGAAAGTTATCCTGGGAGTCAGGTGAATTCCTGAACAGTGAGCCTATGGCCCACAGGTTTCTAGTCAGATTGGTGGAACCTACTTGTAACTGTAGAAACATAAAGCTTGTTTATCTAACGAAGCTACAAGGGAAGTTTTATTCCCACAAGGACATAGAATCCCTGAGGACAGGAACTTTGTTTCACCAGTCTTCACATATTGACACACTCAATGACTTACTCACTTAATAAATAAATAAATTGTTTTTCCTAAGCAGAACATTGTCAGGTGACATTGAAACAAGAGGAACAAGGGACAAGGTAGCCAGAATACTTTGGCTACAATTAACAGACTAGCTTAATCAACTAGGCATTGTTACCTATAAAAAGACAGCCAAATTCAGATACCTCAGGTTTTTTTGTTCAACCCACCATTTAGGACCCAGGTTCGTTTTGTTCCGGTATGTCTGTATGTTAATTAGTTTAACCTTTAGTGAGGGCAAAACAGTGGTTCTCCTTCCAGTGGGTGGTCCGAATCACCAGCACAATGGTTCAAGTGTTTCTCCAGAGTGATGATCCCCTGGAAATTTGTACTCTTGAAGAACCACACTGCACACCTATCTGATACTCAGCTAATGCACATCGGATGGGTGTGCAAATGAGAGCTGGCATGGTCCTGGAAGAGCCACAGGAAATGTCAATGAAGAGATTCTGACAGATGTCCGAGGAGTTCAGAGGAAAAGCTCCCCATTGGGCAAATATGGGGGAAGGAGCTTGGGAGACAGCGGGGCCTCGGATGATGAGTAAGACTTCAGAAGAAAGCCATGCGCAGCACTGTAGCCAGAAGGGCACAGCATGAGCTGGGAGGGAAGAGATGGAACATTTGTCACATTTGTGTGTCATCTTTGTCAGAGGACAAGCTGATCTCTGGCTCGTTGGCATATTCATTTATAGGAAAGGGAAGTTTGCTCATCTTGAACCAGCAACTAGAGAAACTGAGGTTT
This sequence comes from Uromys caudimaculatus, assembly GCA_028551405.1. NCBI lineage: Eukaryota > Metazoa > Chordata > Mammalia > Rodentia > Muridae > Uromys > Uromys caudimaculatus. Next base: position 7,546,862 of record CM052703.1, read on the forward strand.
GTTTCCAGAGCCCAGTGAATCAGCCGTTCTCTGAGATTCCTGACGCTTTGCCGAACTGCTTGCTAAGCTTCCCCTTTGAGCACAAGGTGATTTTAAAAGCCAACACTGGGGCTTTCACACACTCATGTTTCTAAAATCCCATCCACAGAATGGAAAAACCCTGTGACGTCACCTCTGCACACCACCCAATCATCTCCTCAGACAAGACGGCATGGCTATTCTTCCTCAAAGCCAATGAGGGCTACAGAAGTGATTTGGAAGGAGGTTGGGAACAGCCCAAGGGTATGGGAAGTTGGTACATGGGCTGGCGATTGGATTCCATTTTAGGATTCAATCAGTTCAGACTTGGATCAAAGATTCCTTCAGTGAGTGCCTGGTGCCAACCACAAAGCAGGGAAAAGCTTTGCTGATAACACAGAAAGTGATTCATCCCGTCCTGGCTCACTCAGCCCGGCTGGGACAAATATCACCAACTCACTTTGATGTTGTACCCCATTCATAGAAATATGTGAACAGATATTGATTTTTTGAGCTCCGCCATTACTCACTGTCCTTGGCAACTGACTTGCTTCTTTGTCTTAACTTTGTTGATGCTACTGCTACTGCTACCAAATTGCAGGTTAGTGAGCCATGAAGGGGGTCTTCCTGTAGCTAAACAAGAGAAGAGTTGACAATAGACACGCCATATATGGTATGGAGTGGACTCTAGAGTAGTGTTTTTCAACCTGTGGGTCATGACCTTTAGGAAGGAATCAGATGACCTTTTCACAGGTGCTGCCTAAGACTGTCAGAAAAACTGATTTTACATTACAATTCATAACAGTAGCAAAATTACAGTTATGAAGTAGCAACGAAAGTAATTTTATGTTGGGGAACACCCGCAACATTGAGGAACTGTATTTAAGGGTCTCAGCATTATGATGGTTGAGAACCACTGCTCCAGAGAAATAGTGCCTCTCCCAGGTTTCAAGATCCTTGTTCCTGTCATCTATGAAGTAAGAACTCTGAGCTAGTCAAAAGAAAACTGCAGAGAGTTCTAGGGTGATAATTAGCTTCTGAAACACAAAGAAACCACGTGCATATCTTTTAAGTAAGAGTCAAGACAACCTCTGGAAGAGACTGCTGTCATCTGGGAGGACGATGAGGAAGAAAGAAAAAAATATATATCAAAGAAATTCCTAAGCACACTGCAAGGCTCCTCTCACTAGGCTGCAAGCTCAGGTTCCTTCTGATGTTCTCACCTGGACATTTTTATCTGGGAAGGATTATTATAGCAGAACTTAGTGCCTAAGACTTACATAGGCTCTCTATGGGCGATCAGTTCCAGCTCTGTCCCACTGGGCATTCACACACCCAACAAACTCCATCACCATCTTTTTGCCATGTTTGGAAGTTCTACAGATGAATGTGACCTGACCCTAAAGGACAATCAGTGGGAAGAGGACAACAGAACACCAGACACAACACGAGTGAGCAAGCACGGGTATCAGTGTCACCGAGAGCATCCAGCTCAGGGTGACACATCAGGGATATTTTCCAAAATGACATGATTCTTGAAATGAGGGTTGAGGGATGAGTTCAAATTCATCAGAAAAACAAGAGAATAAAAAAACAAAAACAAAACTGATCAACATCAACAAATCCCTAGAGGGTGCCACTTCAGCTCATTCCAAAGCAGCGCAGTGGGCTGAATGAGGAACACTGTCAGGGATGGGGACAGGGGACCACTGAACAAGGTTAAAAAGTGGCAGGATCAGAATTGGGGCTTAAAATAACCATTCTGACAGTGGAAGGAGGCGAGAACAGGGGCACAAATTAAGAGTCTCCCAAGCCACAGACAATAGGGGGGTGAATTTCACAGCATCTCTTAAAGGAAAGATGGGTGAGCTCCGTTAACGGTGCTGGGGTCCACTGAGGAAGAACAGAAAGAAGGATGAGGCCAGAGGTGTTTCAGGTGCCCCTGACAGGAGGCTGTGGAAGGTGGCACTTTCGCTGAGAAATGACATACAAAATGGCGGCGGGGAGTCACAGGGGGAGGACAATCAGTTCCTTTTTTCCCCTGACATCAGGCACTGAGGATTGAATCTAGGACCCCACAGAAGCTAGGCAAGTGCTCTACCCCCCAAGCTGTGCCCAGCTTGGATTCCATTTCGGGCTGGGAGGTCTTCAGCTTTTTTTGCTTTCAATAGTTTGAGCAAAATGTATCCAGACAGAGTTTCCAATGTGTTTGTCCTGCTTGGCGTTGACTAAGATTCCAGAGTCTAACTCTATGTCTTTCACCAAGTTGGGAAATTTTTCAGGCTTTGTTGTTTATAAACAAACAAACAAACAAACCCAAAGACCTATTATTTTCTCTTCATTGTGGATTGTAACTAACATATGTTTAAGATTTTGATACTTGGGCTGGAGAGATGGCTCAGCCGTTAAGAGCACTGACTGTTCTTCCAGAGGTCCTGAGTTCAATTCCTAGCAGCCACATGGTGGGTCACAACCATCTGTAATGGGATCTGATGCCCTCTTCTGGTATGCAGGTGTATGTGCAGGTAGAGCACTCATTAAATAAGTAAATACATCTTAAAACAAACAAAAACGGTTTTGATACTTATCCAGATGCCAGGGAAGCTCCATCATTTTTTTTAAGTCAAATTCTCTCTTATCTTCAGTTCTGATCATCGATATGTTTTCAAAGATTTGCTTATTTATTTATGATTTATGCATTTTATGTATATGAGTGCTCTGTCTGCATGCACACCTTCAGGACAGGGAGGGCAAACAGTCTCGTTATGGATGGTTGTGAGTCACTGTGCAGCTAGCTGGGAATTGAACTCAGGACCTCTGGAAGAACAGTCAGTGCTCTTAACCACTGAGCCATCTCTCCAGCCTCCCTTGATGAGTTTTTCAAATTTGCCAACTGTTTCACTTGCCAACCTCAGTCTTCTTGGAAGTTCATCAAGTTGAACTCCTTATTTCTGGTACTTAAGTAGTAAAATTAGAAGCAAGGATGCAGGACCTAGATTATAGGCATGAACACTATTCAACAGAAAATGCTATAAAATGCAGAGGGTAATATGATAAAAGGAAGCCAAGAACTTGAAGGAGAGCTGGCAGGGGTATACATATGGGGATGTTTGGAGGGAGGGAAGGCATAAATATTGTAATTATAATCTCAAACATAAAAGACTTAAAAATGCAAAGAGGAATGGTCTGTCACCTGAGCCAAGAAAAGTGAAAAAATACTTTTTAAAACTTATTTTTGTTCTCTTCTTCCTCTTCCTCCTCCTCCTCCTCTTCTTCTTCCTCCTCCTCTTCTTCTTCCTCTTCTTCCTCCTCCTCCTCTTCTTCTTCCTCCTCTTCTTCCTCTTCTTCTTCTTCCTCCTCCTCCTCTTCTTCTTCCTCTTCTTCCTCCTCCTCCTCTTCCTCTTCTTCCTCCTCCTTTTTCCTTTTCTTCCTCCCCCTCCCCCTCCTCCTCTTCTTCCTCTTCCTCTTCCTCCTCCTTTTCTTCCTCTTCTTCCTCCTTTTTCTCCTCCTCTTCCTTCTCCTCCTCCTCCTCCTCCTCTTCTGTTTCTGTCTTCAGGCTGGAGAGATTGATCAGTGGTTAAGATCACTGAATGCTCTGCCAGAGGATCCGGATTCTATTCCCACTGCCCACGCAGCAGCTCACAATTGTCTGTAACTCCAAGATCTGACACCCTCACACAGACATATATGCAGGCAAAACACCAAAGCACATCAACTCAAACTAAACTTTAAAAAAAAAAATTGTCGGGGCTGGAGAGATGGCTCAGTGGTTAAGAGCACTGACTGCTCTTCTGAAGGTCCTGAGTTCAAATCCCAGCAACCACATGGTGGCTCACAAGCATCCATAATGAGATCTGACACCCTCTTCTGGTGTGTCTGAAGACAGCTACAGTGTACTTACATATAATAATAAATAAATCTTTAAAAGAAAATTGTCTTATTCTGTGACTTTAAAAAAAAGCTTCTGATCTTCTGCTGAGCTTCCCTTGTTCAGTCATGAATATAATTTGTTTATATTCTTGAGCAGAGTCGCTGTGGTCATTTTTTTTTTTTTTTTTTTTTTTTGGTTTTTTTGAGACAGGGTTTCTCTGTGTAGCCCTGGCTGTCCTGGAACTCACTCTGTAGACCAGGCTGGCCTCGAACTCAGAAATCCACCTGCCTCTGCCTCCCGAGTGCTGGGATTAAAGGCGTGCGCCACCACCGCCCGGCTGCTGTGGTCGTTTTAAGATCATTCTAATTTCAACTTGTGTATCATCTAAAGTCAGTCTCTGTTGGTTTCCTTTTCTCCTGGATGTGTCTGTGGTGCAGTTTTGTGTCTGTGACTGTCCAGTGATTTAGGATTGCGATTTCCACAGTCTCCACAATATATATAGACTACAGTTTCCATTACATTCCTCTGGATTCTGGAAAGTTCATTCCTGGGAAGAGGAAGGGAGTTGCCAAATGAATTGATTATAGGCACACTGTGAGCATCTAAAATCATATGAGGAAACTTAACAGACATAACAGACCAAGGAAAGGATGTAACGCTCTCACCTGGGCCTCACAAAGTGACAGGGACACTGAACACTGCGATGGTAGGTTCCACACCAGCCTACGATATACTTGGTGTGTGCATGAAGGACCAAGGACTCCCCGACTGTTTCTGAAGCTTTGGCTCAGCTCAGTCTCCTGCTGTTGACGTGGCCGTTCATCTGCTTGCCTGTCCACCTGTCTGCCTGTCCAGACCTCAGCAGCCATTTTTGCTCCAGTCTTGGTTTGACCTTTCACCTCAAGTGTCAACTCACTGTGTCTTGTCCGCTTACTCTCGATTTCTTTGGATTATTTTCTCCTACAGAATTCATCGGTGTCATCTGCGAATTGTTAGACCAATATGGGCCACTCTGCTGTTAGCAAACACGTGACTCCACGTTTATTTGTTGAATAAATTCAGTTGCATACTTTATATTTCTAATTGGCCTCTAGTGGTTTCCGCACACTTAATACGCCAAGATTGAGCTGAGTCTCAGATTCTCTCTTTCCTATTACCCACTTCCAGCAAACCTACCCTTCTTCGGGTCTGCCTGTCTGTCTGTCTATATCTACCTATGTATGCCTGTCAATCATCTTCCCCATGTGTCTTGACATTCCATTTGTGCACAGGCCTTTCTAACTTGACATATCAGAAATCAGCAGTTTTACCTCCCAGCTCTGCTCCTGGCTGACCTTTCTGCACAGTCAACCCTTCACCAGCAGCCACCTGGCTCCTAATTCTTACCTAGGCTTCATTCTCAGTCATTTTTTGGATGATACTTCCCTGACCGTTTGCTATAAAATGAATGTAATCTATTGTCTCCTTTCCCACAACCTCTCTTTACGCTCACTTTTTCCTACCACACTGATTTGTTATCAATTACAGATCTGCTTTTAGTTTCTCCACTCCCGAAGTGTAGGCTCTCTGAGATGTGGCCTTTCCAATGCTGTGCCCCAGTCCTGAGAAAAGAGCAGAGCTTGGAGTAGGTGTTCAGTAAATATATTTTTTTAATTAAATGATCAATGAAGCTACTTGAATTAAGAGGGAAAAGAGCTGGGCAGGGTGGAGCACCCCTTTAATGTCAGCACCACCAAGGCAGAGCTCTGAATTCTAGGCTACCCTGGTCCATATAGCAAGTTCCAGGTCATGGATACATAGTGAGATCTTGTCTAAGAAAAAGGAGAATGGGAGGGATGGGGGTAGAGAGAGGAGAGAGAGAGAGAGAGAGAGAGAGAGAGAGAGAGAGAGAGAGAGCGCACTCGTGAGAGAGGAACAAGGTCTTAAGGTCTTATAATATGGACAGAAGCCACACAGCCAAAGGTCTAGGGGAAATTAATGTCACAAAAGCCACAATCCATAGGGAAGATGTAAAATATTCAGAAGTTTGGCTGAGGAGGAAACTATAGTGACTTTGGAGAGCTAGCGATTTGGTGACTTTGGGTATGACATTTATTTTGGTGATGTTGCGGAAGAAGCCAGACCACATTGGAATATGACGCAAGCAGCCAACAGAGACACAGGGTCAGAGGCTGGAGGAAAGGGCAAGAGGGAAGTCAGGCTGAAGCCGTGAGAATAGACTAAGGAAAGGCAAGAGTGGAAGTGATAATCTCAGAGGAAGAGCTCAGTTTTTGGCTCTGAGAGGCAATGAAGGAGAGAAAAAGGCTCAGCCTTCTGTTTCATGCATGGTCAGGGCTGCTACATATGGCTGGCACTGTCTATGTCCTGTAGGCCAGCTCTGGACCAACAGGAACCTTCTGTCTTCCACATCACAAGCCCTGGAGAAGAGACATGGTTTTCTAATGTAGTACATAAGGCATACCTCTGGTGGGGGAGTATCTGCTGGTGGGTGCCTTTTTCTACAATCTAGGGAAATGACCTTATTTAAAACTCACATGTTTTAGGTAAATAACAATGTGGTTGCTGGGAATTGAACTCAGGACCTCTGGAAGAGCAGTCAGTGCTCTTAACCGCTGAGCTATCTGTCCAGCCCCTCAGTCTGGTTTTTTTTTGCTGCTACTTAACTCATTAACACAGTCTGGGTAGTTTACAAAGGGTGATGATTTATTAAACTCATGATTCTGGAGGGTAAGGAGGTTCAACTTCCAGGGCCTGAGTCAGGTGCTGGCCTTCTTGCTGATGGGCTTCTGCAGAATCCTGATGTGAAACAGGACATCATGTAATGAGAAGGGCCGATCCGGCAGAGAGGGCCCAACTGGCTTCTACAGCAGACCAAGTGGAGCGATAATTCACTGCTTTATTAGTTCATGAGGGTAGAAACCTCACAGCCTGCTGAGGTTCATCTGGCCCAACTCCTTACAACTTCCAATGGAAATTAAAGTACAACATAAGTTTCGGTGGAGGCATTCAAAACAGAACCATATCTTTTCAGGATTTTCTAGGATGAATCTGCACAACTTGAGATGCGTGCCGGAGGGGAAGAGCAGCTACCGAAACTTTGTACAGTGACCACCCTTCTCTGTGTAAAGCGAGAAGGAAGGACAAGTGTGTCAGAGACAGCCAGAGTTCTGAGCTTCCTATTTCACACCAGAGGCCTACACCTGGGAGCAGATGGGGTCAGTGGGAGGTGGTGGGGGTGGTGAGATAGGATTTCCTGTGTGGAATTCTGTCTTACTCGAATTTACTAGCAGAGGAATAACAAAAGCCAGCCCTGTTGTGCTGACCTAGAAACTCCCGAGGAAAGAGATGGGAGTAGGGAAGAGTAATTGCCTAAGGACCGGATCCATCAGGGAAGACAAAAAAGCTTTCCTATGAACCTAAGAACCACAGTTGTAGGAGTGGTAGCAAGGAAACGTTCCTGAGGAAATCAGGCTTGTTGGAGCTACCGTCTCTCTGTTGAAGTGCTCTCTGCTAGGGAGAGGAGGACTCTATGCTAGGACTGGAGACTGTCTGCGTGCTGTGCTCTAGCAGCTGAGAATGGCAGCATGTGTGTCTTTGATAATAAAATAGATCTGGGTGCTCAGAGTAGGGTATTAAAGCCCACACCCACAGGGGCACACCTATTCTAACAAGACAACACCTCCAAATAGTGCCACTCCTTGGGCTAGGCATACTCAAACCACCACATTCCACTCCCTGGCCCCCATAGGCTTGTTCAAACATACGAGTCTATGGTGGCCATACCTAAACATAGCATGATACAAAAAACATTTAGTCCAGCTTCAAAAGTCCCCATAGCAGTCTATAGCAGTCTCAACAATGTTAAAAGTCCAAAATTCAAGGTCTCTTCTGAGATTCATCCAATCACTTAACTGTAATCCCCAAAGCAAGACAGGAAACCAGCTGGGCAAACTCCAAACTCTTCGTCTCCATGTCTGATGGCAAAGTGGTCTTCAGATTTCCAATCCTTTTTTATCTTTGTTGACTAGCAAATGTCTTTCTCCTGGGCTGGTTCCACCCACTGTTAGCAGCTTTCCTCAGCAGATAGCCCACGGCTCTGACATCTCGGGGTCTCCAAGGCAACTTCAATGTTACAGCTTCTTGTTCCAATGTCTGGAATCCACACATGATCTTCTGGGCTCCTCCAAAGGACTTGCACTACTTCTACAGCTCTGCCCTCTGTAGCACTCTAAGCTCAGGTTGATCCACTTCACTGCTGCTGCTGTTCTTGGTGATCATCCCATGGTACTGGCATCTCCAATACACTGGGGTCTTCTGCTGCAACTAGGCTTCATCAATCGCCTCTCATGGGCTCTCTTCATGGTGCCAAGCTTCGAATTCTTTGCATGACCCCTTCAGGCCTGGGCTGTCAACTACAACTGAGGCTGCACCTCCACCAATGGCCTTTCCTGCCCTCTCACAGTGCCAAGCCTCAGCTGTTCTTCATGACTGCTTCATACCTTCAAAACCAATACCACCTGGGTGATTCTTAAACATTACTAAGTTCAGCTACAGCATGAGGTACAACCTTGGCTACCTCTGGAACACAGATTCTTTGTGCTCTCAGAAAACACTTCCCAGAAGATTTCACCTTAGTGATGCTGGTCTCTTCTTTAATCACCACTAATTTCTTAGCTCCAGATAACCAGCATCAATTGTTCCAGCAGTCCCTTCTATTCTTGACTTGAAAGCCAGGGCGGCATGGCCGAAGCTGCTGAGTTCTGTTGCTTTCTGGAGCTGGAACATGGCTCCCTTGTTCTATTACATTGTTACCAGCTTTCTGTTTTCCAAGTTCCTCACTGCCTAAGCTTGGCTGTCCTGGAACTTGTTGTGTAGATTGACCTTGAACTCAGAGATCTCCACGGCTCAGTCTCTGGTTAATACTGGGGTTAAAGGTGTTCACCACCATGAGTAGACTTAAGCTTTTTTTCCACCTAGAATCTGCTCTGTTCACAGCTGGCCTTGACCTCAGAGATTTGCTTGCCTTTGCCTCCTAGGATTAAAGACTTGTTTTGCCAAGCCTGAACCTAAACTTACCTGGGTGGGATCTTGCCCCAAGGTCACTACTCCCTTAATTCAATTTAATATCCTTAAACACAGGATTCAGCTCCATTTCACTTTCTGGAGTCCCTTTAATACTCCAACCATGTCTTAGTCAGGGTTTCTATTCCTGCACAAACATCATGACCAAGAAGCAAGTTGGGGAGGAAAGGGTTTATTCTGCTTACGCTTCCATGCTGCTGTTCGTCACCAAAGGAAGTCAGGACTGGAACTCAAGCAGGTAAAAGAGCAGGAGCTAATGCAGAGGCCATGGAGGAATGCTGCTTACTGGCTTGCTTGCTTCTCCTGGCTTGCTCAGCCTGCTTTCTTATAGAACCCAAGACTACCAGCCCAGGGATGGCATCACCCACAGTGGACCCTCCCCCCTTGATCACTAATTGAGAAAGTGCCTTACCTCTGGATCCCATGGAGGCATTTTCTCAACTGAAACTCCTTTCTCTGTGATAACTCCAGCTTGTGTCAAGTTGACACAAAACCAGCCAGTACAATTGACCCCTTGTCAACTCGACACACAAATGCATCACTATTACGCCTCAACCCTTACTTCCTTATTCATTCCCAAGATCTAAATCACTTTAAAAGCCCCACAGTCTTTGCAAATTTTTACTATTAAAATTTCAATCCCTTTAAAGATATCCAATCTCTTAGAATTCAAAGTCTTTTTACCATCAAAAGTCTCTTAACTGTGGGCTCCACTAAAATACCTTCTTCCTTCAGGAGGGAAAATATATCAGGGCACAGTCACAATCAAAAACAAAATCAAACTCCAACTGTCCAATGTCTGGGATCCACTCACGATCTTCTGGATTTCTCCAAGGGCTTGAGTCACTTCTCCAGCTCTGCCCTTTGTAGCACACACCTTGTCTTCTAGTCTCCAGATGCCTGTACTCCACTGCTGCTGTTGTTCTTGGTGGTCATCTCATGGTTATGGTATCTGCAAAACAATGCTGTCTTCCACTGCAACTAGGCTTTACTATGGTGCCACGCCTCAACTCCTTTGCATGACCCCTTCATTCCTGGGCCATCAATTGCAACTGAGGCTGTACCTTCACCAATGGCCTTCAGTGGCCTCTCACAGTGCCCAGGCCTCAGCTGCTCTTCATGACTCCTTCATGCCTTCAAAACCAGTACCACCTGGGTGACTTTTACACATTACCAAGTCCAGCAACCACACAAGGTACCATCTTGGCTATCTCTGGAACAACGCCTCTGTGCTCTCAGAAAACACTTCTCAGAAGATTTCACCCCAATGATGCTGGTCTCTTCTTAATCACCGCTAATATCTTAGCTCCAGCTAACCAGCATCAATAGTCCCAGCAATGCAATGGTTTTGCTTTAGTAGTTCTGGTATTTTGTTAATCATAGCTGATTTCTTCAGCCCTAGCTAACCAAAACCACAGAATCTTAAATCAAACTAGCAATGGCCCCGATAAGAGTCTTTAATCTTCCCTCTGAAATTTCACAAGCCAGGCCTCCATCTTTTGCACTGTTCTTAACTTTATCTTCCAAGCTCCTACACAACATCCTACAGAGCAGCCCAAAGTTCCAAAGTCCTACCACAGTCCTCCCCAAAACATGGTCAGGTTGTCACAGGAATACCCCACTTTGCAGGTACCAATTTGTCTTAATCAGAGTTTCTATTCCTGCACAAACATCATGACCAAGAAGCAAGTTGGAGAGGAAAGGGTTTATTCGGCTTACACTTCCATGCTGCTGTTCATCACAAAAGGAAGTCAGGACTGGAACTCAAGCAGGTCAGGAAGCAGGAGCTAATGCAGAGGCCATGGAGGGATGTCACTTACTGGCTTGCTTGCTTCTCCTGGCTTGCTCAGCCTGCTTTCTTATAGAACCCAAGACTACCAGCCCACAGATAGTACCACTCACAAGGGGCCCTCTCCCCTTGATCACTAATTGAGAAAATGCTTAACTGCTGGATTTCATGGAGGCATTTTCTCAACTGAAACTCCTTTCTCTGTGATAACTCCAGCTTGTGTCAAGTTGACACACAAAACTAGCCAGTACAAAACCATATATTTTATATTTTTCCTTTCTCAGCTTGCTGTGTTTGTTTAAAATGTTCTTCATGAGACTTAACCAGAGAACAAAGTCTATGATGGGTGTTTCTGAGACTTCTTTTGTCAATGCAATTAATCTGAGTTTCTTCACCTTAGCCTCAGGTAAACTCTTCAGACAAGGGCAAAAAAACAGCTATGCTCTTCACCAGTAGCATAAACAGTCTCTAGGCCACATACTGAAGTTCTTCTCCACTGAAACCTCTTGGGCCAGGTCTGCACAGTTCAAATCACCCTCAGTAACAAAATCTTCCATATTCCTACTAAGATGGCTCATTAATCCCCAATTTAAAGCATTCCACTGCTTTCCAAATCCAAGTCCTAAAATCCAGTTCTTTCAAACAAAAGCGTGGTCAGGCCTGTCACAGCAATACCCCAGTCCCTGGTACCAACTTCTGTCTTAGGGTTTTATTTCTGTGAACAGACACCATGACCAAGGCAACTCTTAAACAACATTAAGTTGGGGCTGGCTTACAGGTCCAGAGATTCAGTCAGTATCCAGGCAGGCATGGTGTAGGTGGAGCTGAGAGTTCTACATCTTCATCTGAAGGTTGCTATGAGGAGACTCCCTTCCAGGCAGCTAGGATGAGGGTATTAAAGCCCACACCCACACCTCCAAACAACAAGGCTACACCTCCAAATAGTACCACTCTCTGGGCTAGGCATACTCAAACCACCACAATGGTTTAATGAAAGAATTCATGAAATGCATTGAAGGATCACAGCAAAAACATCTGTAATAAACCACATTCAGGGCTGAGTGCAGTTGTGTATAATCCTTCATTTATTTGGTTACTCACTTTTTATTAGTACTAGCCGTGGTTAAGGTGCTTATTTATTTTTTCCTTCCTCCATCTTCCCCCCCAAACTTCCCTTTGGCAAAGTTATCACTTTAAAAAAAAAAAAAAAAAAAAAAAAAAAATCAGGTATCAGATGAGGCCTGGATCCTGACTGCCACCTAGTGGAATTTTTTTAATATTAATGTATCTACTAATTGTTTTCTTTTCAGTAAAATGGTATCAAATTAAGGGCTCCTGGTCTTGAAAGCTTGAAACTCTGATGCCCATTTTGTTTTTTGTAAAATTAGGAGTTGCTAATCTTAGAGATTGTTTAGTACAGTAGTTCTTAACCTTCCTAGTGCTGTGACCCTTTAATACAGTTCCTCTTGTGACCATCCCCCATCCTGCAACCATATATACCGAGGACCAGCCTCAGCTTGGGAGAAGGTCCTGAGGAAGGGGTGTTTGGGAGCTGAGGAAGAAATGACTTGAGTCTGTGATGGATGCTAGCTGATTCTCTCTGAAGATAACTCTCTGGAGATAGCTCTCTCTTGCACACTAAAGCCCAGTCTTTTATTTTGCATAAACTACTTCCTTAGGAATTTCATATTCAATTCAATCATTTACCCAGGTTCCCTTTTGATTAGCTCATGAACCAGCATTTTATGACCTTAGCCCCTTGACTCTAAAGACAGAGCCACACCGTGGAAGCTGCCTAGTTCTGCTGTTTGCAGGAGCTGGAACATGACCCCTATTGTTCTATTACATTACCACCAGCTTTCTGACTTCCAACTCCTCCACTGTCTAGGCTTGGCTGTCCTGGAACTTGCTCTGTAGACAGACTTGAACTCAGAGACCTGAGTGGCTCTGTCTCCTGAATGCTGGGGTAAAGGCCTGTACCACCACACCTGGACCTAAGCCTTTCTTCACCTAGAACTTGCTCTATCCCGGCTGGTCTTGAACTCAGAAATCTGCTTGCCTTTGTCTCCTGGGATTGGCCTCCCAATCAGATACATACCTGATAGCTAGACAGTCCCTTCTTGTCTCTTTAAATGCTTGCCTAAAACTAAGCTCGCAAGCCCCCCTTCCCCAGTTCTCTTGCTTCAGAGACAGTGGTATGGCCCAAGCTCCAACTTGAATAAAAAGACCCTAATTTGCTTGCATCGGATTCGGCTCCTTGGTGGTCTTTTTGGGGGTTCACGAACATTTCCTGGCACAACATACAGAGATTACACACGCACCATCATGTCCATCTTTTTATCTTCTAATCTAAAACAGTCCCTACTCCTTTTAATAGCATTACTTCTTTTTGTTGTTGTTGCTGTGATAAAACACCATGACCAAGGCAGCTTAGCGATGTTATTTTAGCTTATGGTTCTGGAGTGAGTCTATAATGGCAGGGTAGAGGTGGCAGGGCAGAGGCGTCAGGTCGAGGGCATGATGGCTGGAGTAATTTGTTGGGAGTTGGCATCGAATTGCAAACACAAAGCAGGGAACTCAAACTGTAACTAGTGTGTCTTTAGCCTCTCCAAGTCGGCCCCTGACAGCATACTTCTTTAGCCAGAGAGTACCTCTAAACCATTCCAAACAGCATTGGGAACAAGTGTTCAAATGGCCAAGACGAAGGGAGGGATTTCTCATTAAAATTACATTACTCTTTTGAATAATTTAAGTCAAATGAACATCACACATTCTGGAAGGGTGGTTCTTTCCTCACGGCCGTCCAATGTGTTATGCTTATATTTCCTTTAAACTGGAAGGCTTGATTATACTTCCTGATAGGTGACAGTCACTTCATGTTGGCAGTCACTCGGTCAAGAGGTGCATAAAGGTTTCACAGTTAGTGATGCTTAGGTTGATCACTGGATAAGGGATTGCCAACCTTTCGTTGTAATTGTTTATCCTCTGTGGGCTATGATGCTTCATACCTGTGACACCTTGACTCTAAACAACCTCCCTTTCTCTATTTTCTTTCACCACATGGCTTTTAGCTACCACGGGTGATGCCTAAGTACCTCAAACGGTCACTCTTCCCATTCTATCACTCTATCTTTATTGGTTTTATTTATTTTCTACACAAAAAAAGGTCTCGTTATGCAGCCTTGGCTGGCCTGGAACTCGCTATGCGGCCTCAGACTCAGATCCGCCTGCCTCTGCCTCCCCGTGGGACACAAGGCGTGCGCCACCACTCCCAGTCCATTCGCGGTACTAAATCTCTTGCTCCTCAAGGCTTGCCAGAAAGGTTCGCGAGTTTTCGCCCCTAGGAACTCGAAGACAACATCCACAACAGAGACCCACTCGCAGCTTCCATCACGGGGCGGAACTGACGTAAGACGAACCAGCCCCTCTGACCCTGGCGCAGCCCAGACGCGCCACTTCCTCTCCATCAGACCACACCCACTTCGCCTTCTGAAGCCTCAATCGCAGACTGTTTAGTGGACGTCGGGGTCACGTGACTCGGGTGCTATTTCGCGAGAGTTTGTACATCTCGCGAGATTTCTCTCGCCTTGTCTTTTCCTCCTGCCTGAGCCCGGCTTTTCTCCCCTCCCCCCCTCGCCGCCGGAGTTTTTTCCTTTTCCGACCGAATCTCCTCGTGGTGGAAATTTCCCCTGCTGCAGCTGCCCCTGCCGCCGCTCGGCTCGCTTCCCCGACCCCTGCCCGTCGTCCCGTCCCCAACCCCACCCAAGGTAACGAGCCTCTGAGGGAGAGTCAGGCCTCGTCGGGCCTCGGGCTGGAGTTGAGGCGGAGGCCCGAAGCCAAGGCGCCAGCCTCAGAGCGGGGTCCCGGCCCGGGCAGCGTGAGAAGCCAGCGGCTCTCGCACCCGCAGTGGGTGGGCCTGGCCTGCGTGGAGGCTTCCGGGCTGAGGCGGCGAACGTGGCCGTCCTGGGGAACCCGTCGGGTGGGGGAGACGCCCGCGCCGTTCCGACGAGGTCCTCTGTGAGGGTGCGGGGCTCCGCGGTTTCCATGGAAGCTGAGGGTTTGAGTTTCCTGGTCGGAAATGATGGACGGAATTATGGCGGGCTCTGGAGTGCCGGCTGACTGGGAGAACGGCTGGCTTGTTTAAGCCCGCAGCCTGGAAGGGTCTGCCGGGATTCCAGGCTTCCGGTGGGCCGGAATGTTCCGGAGGTGGTCCTCGGAGGACCCGTATGTTTTGTTTGCGTACACTTTAAGGGACTTGTCGACTCTTGAGGTCGCTGAGCTGTGTTTGGCGAAAGGCAGGTTTCTAAGATGACCTGTGTGTGAAGAGGAACGACATACACCTTCAGTTGGGTAGCAGAGGAAGGAATTTGTGTAGCTAACTGAAAACCTTTTATCTGACTTTGGGAGTGCTCGTCTGTGCTCATTTTTCTGATTTTGGCTTTCTCAACTTTTATGAAGTATGTCTCAGTCTTTATTGTCGAATCATACACTGCCTTCCTATAGTAGTTAAAGAAAAAGCAGTTTTCCTTTCTTTTTTTGTGTGTGTGTAATTTATTAGACATGTTTACATGTTTGCAGTCTTAAGAATTGCCTTGAAGTTTGTGGATTAGCTAAATCTGAATAAAGTAAAAATGGTGATAAATAAAACTTCAGTTTTGTAGCAAAAGTGATTGAATTAGGCGGGTCAGAGAAAGATTTTTGTAATTTGATATTTGACTGGCTTTATGGGCCTTCATTTTCCCAGATGTCAGAGGATCTGGCAAAACAGTTGGCTAGCTACAAAGCCCAACTACAGCAAGTAGAAGCTGCTCTATCGGGAAATGGAGAAAATGAAGATCTGCTGAAACTGAAGAAGGATTTGCAAGTAAGTATAGGTGGACAGTTGTAGTTAATGTTATTTGGAAAGAATATTTGTCTTTTTCAAATTATGCATTCAAAATCCATAGGCACTCAAAGCATCTTTGAGGACGGTGCTCCCGCTTGTGTGTATGTATGTATGTAGGTACTGAGGCTTATAAAATTATTTCTTTCATTTGGTGTACATCAGAATGAAGGAAACACTCAGGGTTTTGGAAATCTTGTGTGTCCTTACAGGATTTCATGAGAAGAAACCTTGCAATGGAATATGCTTTTATTTTAAAAGACTTGACAAGGAAACTTAGTTCAAAAGGTAACACTATTAAGGGAGGGATATACAATCTGACTAAGATCCTTTTTTAATGACACTAAGTTATTTGAAAATGAAATGCAGCCTTATTTTTCAAAGCTAATGGGGTATATACTTTTATTAAAAACACATGCAAATGTGTTAAGAGATAACATTCTGTCTATATGGATGTTCTATAGGTATTTGAACTTAAGACAAGGCTTTGTAGTTTTTGAGTAGTTGTCAAAGTTTTGTGAAAAAGAGATAAACTTTTTATGAGAAGTTTAGGAAGAACGAAACATCTAAGGACATGAACTGGGGTCTCAGGACAAACTTAAATACCTGTTGCTTCTCAGAACACCAGGTTAAGAAAAGTACCATATATAATTTGTAGATATTGTATATGAAAACTTTAATCCTAAGAATATCCTTAAAATTCTGAACCTGATACTTCAGCAGTTTTCAGGGTGTTTTGATGATTTCTTGCTTATCCTATGTCCCATCTAAACAGTTGTTCTCTTTATCTTCTTGATGACCATTAATACCATTAGGTGTTTTGATGATTTCTTGCTTATCCTATGTCCCATCTAAACAGTTGTTCTCTTTATCTTCTTGATGACCATGAATACCATTAGATTTTGCCAGGTGTATGTACACCTTTAATCCCAGCACTCAGGAAACAGATGTAGGCAGAGTTGAGTTCCAGACCATCCAGGGCTATTAGTAAGACCCTATTTCAAAAAGGACACCTCCCCCCCAACCCCACCACCACACACACACAGAAATTTCCAATGTAACTTATTTGAAAGGGCTTAATACATTTGGGATTCAGAAAGATTTTACCTGTAATTTAAAATGAGTTAGACATTTTCAAACTAGGGTTCTAGACTTATGATAAAGTATGTTATTTTTAAAAACAAAATAATGAAGGATAATTTTACTTTGAATAATGCTTCAGTGTTTAGAAGCCAGGCCTATGGAGTGCATGTGCCATTCATTAGAGGTGTTTAGGAAACTATTTCTCCCACTCCCAGATCTTCTGTAAACTGTAAGCAGTAACCCAGTGTTTACTTCCTACTCATTTGATGTGTTCACCAGTACTCTGAGTATGCATGAAGGTGAAGTGACAGAGACAAACTAACCTGCCTCATCTACGTCAGCTGACTGACCTAAAAATAGTTCTTTGAAGAAAAAAACCCTTGTCTGTACCTCCTGGACAGTGGAGGAGAGGTCTCTGTAGAAATGGGAGAGGGGAGTTGGGAGCCTAGTGTCAAACAGTATTACTGCCAGATCTTTCTAAGTGTTTCTAGGGTAAATTATCTTTGGAGTATAGAGTCATCTATCTTGACATGTATGTAATCTGTAATTCAAAGTGTGATAGGGAGAAACCCTTATGGTAGACACAGTTTTTACCTAAAAGGCTTACCTCGGCCTCAGTTAATAATAGTCTGGAGGCTGAAGATGCAACTACTTAGAATACTCAAGGCCCTATGTATGGTTCAATTCCCAGCACTGAAAAATAAAGTCAACAAAACACAAAAAGTAGATTGGGCAGAGGTAGTAGGCAAATCTCTTATGTGTTTGAGGCCAGTCTGGGCTACATAGAGTTCCAGGCCAGCCAAGGTGACACTGATACCTAGTTTCAATTAAAATCAAAACAAAACAAAAAACAGTAATGACTTCGAAGTCATTTGTTTACAAAAGTATCTTTCTATGGCCAGTTAGAATAGCAGTGTGTAGTACAGTTTGTTTCTGTGATGGTGAACATGATCTGTGTCTGCTGTTCATGCCACAGCCACAGCCACTAGCTACAAGTAGCCACTGGATAATTAAAATATGGCTAGGGCAACTGAGGAGCTAATTTTTAATTTTTTGTCTTAAATAACTACTGTTGATTAAATACTGGATGGTGCAGATTTACAAGCTTAAGTACTAATAATACCTTAAGTAGTGGCAGTATAGAATACTTTATTCAGCCAGTCTTCATTATTTTTTCTCTTACTCTATTATGAGAAGTTTGGTTTTGATTACTAGGTGTGGTTTGAATTTAAAACTATTGGGAGATGGAAATCATTTCTTAAGATAAGGTAAAATTACAGAAATTATTTGAATATATGTTCCTGACCTAGTCGTTTGCATTGAGACTAGAGAGTAACTTTTGTCCTGGTGTGGGTCTCGCCTCCACTCACCTGCTCATTCCATATATATATTGTGCCACTATTATTTAAATCCTGTCTGATTAGATTGATTATTCAGCTTGTGGCTTCTGTATTTTTTTTTAAGGGGAATATCATCATAATGGCTTCCTAATACCTTATGTTTATTTTTCCAGTAAGGTTTCCATGTTTCTTCATCTAGGATAATAAATTCAGGCAACAGATTAATCTTTTGAAGCCCTAACTGCATTTTCTTTTTTGGACTTAGAAAAGAAAGTAGGTATAGTAAAAATTAGGGTAGTTAGCTCATTAGTTCCCTGGGCAGTCTATAGTAATCACAAAGATAGTCAATTCATTAGGCTGTACTGCTGAATAACCTGGTTGTAAAGGAGGCGGGGGTCAAGTCACTTGTCTCATATATTACAGTGGCTCTCTGCGTCCCCGAAACGCCTCCCTTCAGTAAGCAGAGTGCCTGAGTGCACCCCTTTCCTGCTGATATGTAGATCACACCATCTGATGCTTCCTGGGATTGCCGATTACTGTAACTGCTGCCCATCTGTCAATGAAGGAGCAGTTTCAGAACTCAGACTTGGGGGAGGAAAAGTAATTAATGGTATGTACCTTCAAGAACCCCCTCATACATAAAATAGTTTTTCTGATACTTTGCTCCATATACACATGTGAAGACAAAAATTGAGAAGGTTCTTCATAAATTTCTGGGAGGGACATATAAGATGACAGTTATAGGACATCAGGAGAAAATGCCCTGGGTTTTGTTTAGAAGAAGGGCCACCTTGGCACAGGGCTTTGGAAATGGTGCACAGCTTTCCACGACTCTTTTCTTTGAATGTGTTTGTTATGAATGGGGTGGGGAAATATTCTGTCAAATAAGAAAAGGTTCTAAATCTGAGACTTCCTACAGACTGCATATTTGTGCTTTAAATACATGATCCCTGGAAGGAAATGTAAATATTTAGTGATAAAGACTAGGCTCCTGATCCAGACCTATCAGCTTATAGTCCTGCCTCTGAAGGTAGTTAACAGAATAAAATTGGTTAAATTACTATACTGTAGGAAACTCCTGCTTTATTTACATAGAATTGTTTAATTAAAAAAAATATTTGAGGGCTATAGGTTTGACAGTAGTTGGGCACTTGCTGGTTTGCACAAGGGCCTAGGTTCAGTCTTTAGTGTTGCAGAACTAATGAACATAAAGCTATGTATCACCTCCTATGACTTAGAAAAAGGGAAAAATAAATGGTGTCTACTTGGCAAAACTTAGAGATTTTTTAAATTAAATTTTCAACTCTGTTTTGTTCTGTTTGATTCACAAAGCTGACCCTTCAGGTATTTAATATTCTTTTTTTTTTTTTTTTTTTTAAAGGTACAAATACTAGTATTTCAAAAGTAGCCAGGAAGATTTAGAATTTTTAAGAGAGGTAATATTTAACTTTTCTTGGCTACCGAACCAAAACAACCATTACAAAACCTCAGTGTGTACCCGAAGAAACTAAGTAAGAGTTTAATTTTGCTATATTTCTCCCCAAAACATAGAATATGATATTTTAAATGCAACAGTGTGGGAAACCAGTAGGCAAGTTCTTTGAAAATTCGATAATGGACAGTATATATCTTCATTAGAGTAAGAGTATAGCAGATAAGTATCTGTTTATGTGATTGTCAAGTTCTAAGCTATCCTAACACACCATTGAGTCTAACTACACACAGAACCTGAATTAGAATAGTAACTGCCACCTACAGAGCAGAGGCACTGCCTGCCTGTGAGGAGTTTTATTTTCTCTTTAAGCTGAAGGTGTGCTACTGTGCCTAATAAGTAGGTGTAAGCTATTTGAAACCTAACTTGATAGTTCTCACTTAAATGGGGTGAAAAATGACCGGGTTGTTTATGCTTTCGAGTATTTTGGCAGAAATATGTCTAAGTAGGAACTTTGTGTGTTTATGAGACTGTTTCCAGTTTTTGGGGTCTTTGTAGAAGAGGTAATGTTGGCTACACAGTTGAATATTTCTGCCAAGTAGTGCCCTATAAGACTGTAGTTGCATGAAATAACACATGGTAGTTGTAAAAGTGACCTTGAATCAAATTCAATCTTATTTCTCATCTGCAGAGAAATCTATTCAGTCACAAAAGGCATTTAGAAGTCAGATGTGGCTGGAACTTGTCTACTTTTATTTCCAGTAGTATTGACAGTTAAGTTGAAGATGCCTGTGTAGGTTTAAGTCACTACTTATTAGTATATAATGTTCCTTAGTCTCTATATGGGCATAGAAACCGTATTTTCAATATTAGCTGCTTTGTGATATAAGAACTATCACTAAAAACCAAAAGAAAGTAGTTGACAGTATTAAGTTACAAATGTTACCGCTTTTGTTTTCTTTTTTAGGAAGTTATAGAACTGACCAAAGACCTTCTGTCAACTCAGCCTTCGGAAACTCTTGCAAGTTCAGACAGTTTTGCTTCTACTCAGCCCACTCATTCATGGAAAGTAGGGGACAAGTGCATGGCCATCTGGAGTGAAGATGGACAGTAAGTGTAGAGAACCACCCTCTAACTATACCATGAGTTAATAAGATACAATGGTAAGATGCTTCTATTCAGTTTGGACTACATTTTAATCTGTGTAGGTAAGGTGATTTATAACACTAGTGTAATTCTTGGGCGGTTGCCATTAACACAACTTAATTTTAAGGTTTAGTGTAAGTTTGGGGAGAAGAGCGGTTGGCTCTTATAGGAAAGAAAGATGAATGTCTGTTTTCTAAAACAATGTGAATTGATTTCTCCTCAAATTAAAGTGCACGGCTGGTATTCTTAACTGCACTCAGGTGCATACATTGAAACGAATTGTTTAGGAATGAGCTTTTCTCAGAGATTTAGTATAGTGAGTAGATGTATAAAAGATTTTTCTGGTAAAATTTAAATTAGGACTTTTGGTACGAGGTGCCTGACTTTAAATTAAATTTAAAGTTATTTTTGCCAAAAGGGTTATTTGATTACAGAAGTTTATTGTAGAGACATGATAATTCTGTCACTGCAGTATAAGTCTTGTAGGCTGAGTACTAAATCTTTACTCACCTGCTTACAGCCATGATATCTTTACAGGTGTTATGAAGCGGAGATTGAAGAGATAGATGAAGAAAATGGCACCGCTGCAATCACCTTTGCTGTTTATGGCAATGCCGAAGTGACTCCATTGTTGAACCTCAAGCCTGTGGAAGAAGGAAGGAAGGCGAAAGAAGACAGTGGCAACAAGCCCATGTCAAAGTAAGTGATGTTTCCCAGACTCCTGTACGGCACAGCCAGCTTAGACTTCGCATTCTTACCTTGCACTTTTGAGTACTCAGGTTATAAGCAAGGGTCACTATATCTGGCTAAAGTAAGTGACTTTACCCATGTGGGTACTTGAAGTAATCTGCAAAGATAATCCGTGTAGGCTGCATTGAGCAAAGTTGTAATACTGTTTAACATTGTTTGAAGAAGCACAACATCAGATTAGTGTGTATGCCTAAGTAAAGTGGAGACCGCTTGTGTTAACACAGTCACTAAAGAGGATGCTAGCTAGTACTAAGAGCATCTCCTGTGTTTCTGTAAGTCAGGTCCTAAGACTAACTACAGTGAAGACTGTCGTGAGCCTTGTTCCTGCTGAATCTATATTCAGAAAAGAACACATATTGACGAAGTGTTTTAGAACTAAGGATGTAGCTTAGGTGCGGAGCCTTGCCTAATAAGTATAAATTCTTAGTTCCACAAAAGAGGGACCGTAATTACCAGGAGAGTTTCCTTAGGAAAATGACATCTAAACTAATGATTGAAACAAGAGTTAGCAAAGTAAACAATGAAAGCACTGTAACAATGGGTTAGAAATAGATTTTTGCCTGACTTTGATTGATGTTGAACAAACTTAACATCTGCCTCATCTGTGAAGTAAAGTGTATAACAGTTCTCAGACTGTTTAGTAAATGTCTCCTCTAAAGAGCATGGGAGGAGGCACTTTGATTTTAGAAGTAAAACATTTTTTAGTTAAAAACCTGGGACCACAGGTCAATAAGACAGATAACAGGAGACAAAGTTCTGAGTTGTGTGCTTTTTGTGTGTGCTCACGTATTTTTCAAGGTTGACTGATAAATGTGTTTGTGATTTAGAAAATTTTCTAAAATGTAAGTTGGTACATAAATATACTTGAGTTTAGAAAAATACCACTTGTTAAAATAACATTTAAACACCCTGATTTGTAAAAAACCTTGTTTAAATGTCTTGTTTCACTTGTGCTTTCTGTATTAAAAAACAAAACAAAACAAAGACCCTCACACTTAGACTGCAGGTTGGATATTTGGTGCAGGGGAATCAGGATTTGTTCTCTTAAAAACCTTCCATCTTATAAGTTGCTGTTAGTAAGCACAGATTATTGGTAGTTTAGGCCCTGGTTGTATTTAGAATCCTATTTTTGAAAATCCAGGTTTTTGCTATTGGTCTTGAGAATATTGGTCATGCCATTCATTCTTCTGGTCTTGGTTGCTGTCTTCCGTTAAATCACTTCATACAATTTCTCCAAGTGTTAACTATTTTTAGAAATTGATAAAAGGTTTTGCCAGCCATTAAAGTTGAATTTTTTTTTTTAAAGACTGGGTTTTAATGTAGCCTAGGCTGGTCCCTGTGTAGCAGAAGCATAACTTAAATCCCTGGTAAACCTGCCTCTGTCTTGTAAGTAGTAGGATTATAGGTGTGTTCCGTCACGTGTGTTGAATATTAATATTCCTAAAGAACAACCAGCAAAAATTGTATTTCAGGTCTTTGAAAAGTTTCATTTACTTTGTAGTAGAGCTAAGTATATTTGCACAGAAGGTTTTGTTGTCATTTCCGGGCAGAGTCCGTGGTCTTGGCATGCTTAGCAAGTGTGTTCTACCACTGAACTAGCTGTATCTGCCTTCCTTTTCTAAAAGAGCATTCTTAGTAGTACTCAGTGAGTGGCATTGTTTATTTTATATTTATTTATTGTGTATTGTGGACACGAGGACAACTAAGGAGTTGATTCTCCTGCCACCTTGTGGGCCCTGTAGTTAAACTCAGGTTAGCTCATGAGCTTGGTGGCAGATGCCTTTCCGTGCTCAGCCATCTCTCCTCAGTCCTGTTTTTCTTTCTTTTAGATGGGGTCTGGTATATCCTAGACTGGCCTCCAGCTTGGCAAGGAGGACTTTGAACTTCTGCTCCTCCTGTTTCCACCTATGATTACAAGCATGCTATATAATGCACCTAGATTTTTGGCATTGATTTTTAATGAAAAGTTGTGCTCTTGTTAATAACTTAGTATGTAAGTTTTGTTTTTTGCACCATTACAAGGAAGTCATCTTGTAAATCTTAGTAATTGACATTTATGTCTGTGTTTTCCACACAGAAAAGAAATGATTGCCCAGCAGCGTGAATATAAAAAGAAAAAAGCTTTGAAAAAAGCACAGAGAATAAAAGAACTTGAGCAGGAGCGAGAGGACCAGAAGGTGAAATGGCAGCAGTTCAACAACAGGGCGTACTCGAAAAACAAGAAAGGCCAGGTTGGTACATACATCCTCATCACTTTGCCGGTCTGAAAATGCAGCTGCCAGTAAAGTAATTTCAGAATGAAAAAAGGAGGTGTAGATTTTCCAAAGGATATTATTTTAACCAATTCTTGATATATAATCCTTGTCAGTAGTTGTTAGGCACCTTTTGCAATAAAACGGGTTTATAAAAGGAATTGTAAGACTGTTTGGTGCCTTCAGACCTCTCAGAAAATATGCTGAGCTCTGCTTTTTTTGTTTGTTTGTTTTTTTTGAGACAGGGTTTCTCTGTGTAGCCCTGGCTGTCCTGGAACTCACTCTGTAGACCAGGCTGGCCTCGAACTCAGAAATCCACCTGCCTCTGCCTTCCAAGTGCTGGGATTAAAGGCGTGCGCCACCACCGCCCGGCTGAGCTCTGCTTTTTTAATATACTTTTATTTTAGGTATCTATTTTAAAAGGCTTTTAAGTCCTTAATATGCTTTGTTGAGTAGAAAATAACTGTATTATTGAGATATTCAAAATACAGATGAGCTGATGCTCACCCCTTAGCTTTTCCTTGCCGTCAGGGTCCATCTCACTGGACGAGGTTGCTGAAGAGTTCTTCCTTCTTGTCATAGTCTTCACCATGGCAGGTCTCACCCTAAAATCCCTTACAGCCAGAGCCCTGCTCTTACCAGAATAGATAGCACATGCTTTAAATGACAAGCTTTCTATGTGTAACATGTAGTGGGATTTTCTAAAAAATATTTTTGTTAGCATTGAAATGTGAATGTATGTTAACATTAAAGTTTTGTTAGATTATGTGTTAGAGATTTGTTTTCGGAAACTGATCAGAAACGGTTTTGATTTTTGTTCCTAGGTAAAGAGAAGTATTTTTGCTTCGCCAGAAAGTGTAACGGGCAAAGTTGGAGTAGGAACTTGTGGAATTGCTGACAAGCCCATGACACAGTACCAAGATACATCTAAATACAATGTCAGGCATTTGATGCCTCAATAATCAGAAAAACTGTTGGATCTCATCTCTGCAGGGCTTTCCATTTACCTTTTTATCCTTCTATTTTTCTAAAGGTAAATTATTTGTTAGATGAGTAAGGAAGATACGTTGTCATTGTTTGGCTTTGGTAGAATGAAACTTGAAGACATTTGATAACTGCTATCATTTAACTTTTCATTACTACTCACCACAGCTTCCTCAGTATGTTCAACAAGGCGATTTTTCTAGGTAAATGCTGCTTAAATCAGCACTTAGACGACTTATGAACTTCAGGCCCCACTTAAGTGTGTTGTGTAGACAGTTTAGAAGTCCTAACTTGGAATTTTCAGATGCTTTGCACTTGACATATTCCAGCAGTTCATTGGAACATCGAGGCAAAACGCCAGCCTGCTAAAGAGAGTTTCTTCAGTTTTACAACCTGGCCATTGTCCAGACAATCCCAAGTATGGGTTAATTTATAAACAGCAAAGTTTATTTTGAGGTTTTTTTCCTTGAATTACTTGTTTCCTGGGCCTATTAGGTCACCTCTACAATTGACTCACCTTGTATTTTTTGTCATTGAGTTTGAATTTTATATTAAAAAAACCAAACAAACCATGTTTAGGATGTGCTCCCCTTCTCTGGTGTTTATTTGGTGTTTTGTATTGATTTTCCTTTGTTGACTTTTCACTTGTAGTGGTACCATTTTGGGATATGTACTGTTTATATGGGAAAACAAAAGCTGATGTACAGCCCTGTGTACAGTGTAGATACTATTTTTGTAAAAATCCAAGGCTAAATTAATGAACAAGAGTACTCAATGTTTCATGATTAAATTTTCCTGTATTTCTTGTGCATTAATCTGACCATAATTTCCCTGTATATTATGTTCATGTAGCTGAGTTTGTAATTTTTATTAACAAGATCAAGTTGCCAGCATTTGTTGGCATAAGTGAAGCACCACAGTTATCCCAAGTTGAGTTTAAGCCAAAACAGAGGTAGAAAAGAAAGGGTCTTCCTGTTAATTGGAAGAAGATAATTTTTAGAGTGTGTGTTAATTTCAGTTTTGTATGTTTAACTTTAATAAATAAAGTGTTTTTAAAATCTTCAGTGTGTTAACAAAGGGGCGGAGTCTGTAACTGGCAGCTTTGATGTAGTAAGCCTCAGATTTGTACACAGAACTACCATAGAAGAGAATGCTGAGTCTGGTAAAACGGTTCATAAATCCTTAAGAATTCCTCCATTGGATATAAGAAATGGAGTCATAAGGGATGAATTAATGGGCATGTATGACATTATTTGTAAGTTACATTATTTTGTAAATTTTGTCTTAGTAAACTGAAATTTTTAGGACAGTGGTGAGGTAAACTTCTCCAGGGCTTGCTTTGTATGTAGGACAAAAAAGAAAGGCACAGGTTACATAGGAGAAGGGCTACTTGGCTGCAGAGGAAAGTGTTCGCCTAAGGTTCCTAAAGCAGTTAGACCTTCACTACCAGAGACTTTCGGGGTGGAGCATGTTAAAGCCTGAGAAGTCCTACATGAAAAAGTCGAATTCATCTTGCTGTTTTAACAGACGTCTTAAATAGCCAGCTCACCAACAGTTGCAAGGAAATCCTTAGATGAAAACATGGTAGAAAGTCACTTGGTATAATTGTGTCTGTCTGTCCCTGTGGGTTGATACTGTCTTGGGATGTTAGAACAGTACTGTAGTTGGTGCTTATATTGGCAGTTCTCTTGTGACTGAGACCCTCTGCCTTAACCTATGGGCGTTCTTTCTGTGTATTTTCCTTAAAGCACAGCAGCTCTTGCTGTCAGATCTAGAGATATGGCCCTTTGGGATAGCCTGGTGTCAAGTTGACAATGTTGGTTTCTTTGGACTAAATTGAAAGGACTAGAGGAGCAAAGACTAGAACCAGACTGCTCACTGTCTCCTGACTCACCACTTACTAGTTGTGTGTAACTTCTCATTTTCCTCAAGAATTGAGCCAGTATGTCTTAAGAGGGACAGTGTCTGATATGAGTGGCTCGGGATGTCTGCCTTTTACTCTGAACAACATTGAATAACTTGATTCCCTTTACTTAAATAGCACTGTATAATACTGCTACTGAAATGTCACCAAGTAATCCCTGGGTTTTAATTTTTATACTAGAACATAATAGGAACCGGTGAAATTTATAATGAAAACTAAAGAATTTCTGTCTGGGTCTTATCCCAGACTTACCCAGATCTTGGTAAGTCTGTTAGAAACACTGCAGGTGATTCTGGCGTATCCTTAGCTGGAACTATGCTGTAGGTTAAAGATAAAATAACTCTGGTTTCTAGGGGAAAAGTGTATTTAGTGGTGGGTCTATTAATCTATGAAGATTTATAATAAGCATCAAACCAAAAGGCAACAAATTATTCTAAGATTTTAAAAGTCCTTGTAAAGTATGTGTCCATTCGTCTGTATTCAGTGTGCTGTGATTTTAATGTTGAGTGCTCAGCTTATTTCTCTTTTAAAAATACTCATTAAAGTAACAAAGGACAGATGACTTTCTTATGACTTGTGTCAGTAGGTTAGGATTTTATAATTTACAACCAGACCTTTCAGAGATGAAGAATACGTTGTAAATTAGCTAGAAATTTACTCAAAAAGTTTGATTTGGCTTTTTGCCTAGCTTGGATAGTAACATACTAAAATGAAAAGGTGCTTAAACTAGCAAGATTTTATATTTAAAACTTTTACAGAGGTTCAACAAGTCAGTGTATGTAACTTATAAATCCAGCAGTAAATATAAACAGTCTTTATATGTAAGGGGTTTGAGTTGCAAATTAAACTGAGTTTTTACTGCAGTGGGGAGGGAAAGCACAACAGGGAATCAAATAGTTTTAACAAACCTAATTACAGAATTCCCTTTCCTGTAATTTTTTAGACGCACACACAAACACTTAGGTGTAGACAGAAATAATTCTGAAACTGACTACAGATGGGACAATTTAAAAATTTGGTCTAGCCAAAGTGTTTCCCTTCTGTGAGGTTTTCCAGTTGACTTCTCAACTTATGTATTTATGAAAGTGGTTCTTTTGTGGCTCAGGTCTGAGAATAGTAGGTGTGTAGTGGTTGACAACTTAAAATTAGCCAATACCAAATCTTAGATCTTAGTCGTTTAGTTCCCACAGTAAACATTGGGAGCTAGCTTCTACTATGTATGTACCTTAACAGTTAATTGTATGCACCCAGTGTAAGTCACTGGAATATTTGCTTTATAGAATAGTTTATAAAGTGTTTCCTAAATTATTCTTTTAAGAACTTAGCTAAATGAGCTGTGGTAAACTCGTCAGAAAAGCTGTCTTTTCATCTTAGGGCCCAAAGTCACAATTATCATTTTGCTGGTCCAATTCCCCTTTTCTTGGTAGAATTGGTGTGTTCTCCAACCTGCCCCTTACAAGCTCTGTATTTATGAAATTTTTTAAATGCAGTGAATTTCTGACCCAAGAAAAAGAATCCAGGAGGGGCTGGAGAGATGGCTCAGCAGTTAAGAGCACTTGACTGCTCTTGCAGAGGTCCTGAGTTCAATTCCCAGGAACCACATGGAGGCTTACAACCATCTGTAATGGGATCTGATGCCCTCTTCTGGTGTGCCTAAAGAGAGCAGTAGTGTACTCAGATGCATAAAATAAATAAATCTTAAAAAAAAAAAAGAATTCAGACTTGAAGGAAACATTTGACTCTTAGATCCTGGAAATCTACAGTTGAACCCCAAGATTTGCAGCTAGGCTAGTCTTTTATAGACAGTAAGTGTTCAGAAGTAGCAGGGAGGGTGGCGCGGTAGTGCACACCTTTAATCCCAGCCAGCACTTGGGAGGCAGAGACTCTAAGCTCAAAGTCAGCCTGGTCTACAGAGTGAGTTCCAGAACAGCAAGGGCTACACAGAAGCCCTGTCGTGGGGGTGGGGGTGGGGGTGGTTGCAGAGAAGGAGTCTCTTTGGTTTGACCTGGCATTCGTTCCTCTGAAAGCAGTTAGGATTGTTTGACCTAACTTATAAGGTGTGATGACACTATTCATTTATAACCTCAGAGTTGTTTTTAATGTGTCTTAGAAACACTATGGCTTATGCTACATTTTAAAACAATGCTTTTTTGTGCCTGGTGTGAACACCTAAATATCTCAGTTATTGCCTCAAGCAGTGTAATTTTTAAGCACTCTCCATGGCAAAGGAAAAAAACCCTCCAAAGTGAAGTTTGTTAGCCGTTATCTTTGTACCAAGTAGCCCAGGCTGTCTCAAGTTCACCCTATCACAGAAGATGACTTGATTTTTTCCTGCCACCTGAAGAGCTGTGATTACAGACCCGCCCACATCATCCCACCCAGTTTATGGGATGCTGGGAATAAAGCCCAGCAATGTGTACTTGCTAGGCAACCATTTTACCCAGTCCAGTTGGCAAGGTTTGTAAAAGTGTAGTGTTTTACTTATGTTGTTGTTAGTTATGACTGAAAAGGGTAAAACCACCAAGTAAAATCGTCTGGTAGTGGATATCCTTGTAACTGCACAACTACTCTGGTGTGTTTGGTGGAAGAACATTAACAAAGTTTATGTAAAAGCCTTAGCTTCAGCCCCTAGCATCACAAGACAAAGGCAAGAAAGGCAGTGAGATCTGGTGCACAGGCCAAGAAGACAGTTCTGTAGTCGGACATACCACTAAGTATTATCTCGGCAGTGGCTATTATCACTGTAGAATGTACTCAGCCTGGGTGATCACTAAAACATGAGAATTTATTTTCTGAAGCCTTTCCTTTAAAAAGTACTTAAGACAAAGTTAAGCCAGGTAAAGTGCAATCTATAGTCACATCTATTGGAGGTTGAGGTGGATCTGAACCACAAGTTGAATACAAGTTTGTTTTACGTATATGAACCAGTAGTTAAGAAATGGGACTTTTTGGTAAGACAATCCAAATAAAATTTGAAATCAGAGATGGAGAAGATAGTGATGGAATTCATAAAGGGGGTGGGGTGGGTAGTTAGGGCTGGAAAGATGGCTCATTTGGTAAACTGTTTCCCTTGCAAGCATAGGGATCCAAGTTTAGCTTTAAACTCCATGTTTGTTTTGATTTTTTAAAAAAGCCAGGGAGTCAGATATGGTGGCACGTGAGTTCTGGACCAGCCTGGTTGATAGCACCAGGACAGCTAATAGTGAGATGCTACCTCATGAATAATTAATAGAAAAATGCAAGAGGCCAGTAGGTTGGAGAAGATGGTTCAGCGGTTAGGAACATTGGATGTTCTTCCAGAGGACTGGAGTTCAAGTCCCAGCATCCTCATGGTGGCTCAAAATGGCCTGTAGCTGGTTCCACACAATCCTCTTCTGGCCTCTGTAGGCATCGGGCATCTATATGCAGATATGCATGCACGGGTGAGTGTGTTTGTAATCCCAGCACTGAGGAGCTGGAGGCTCCCCAGGGCTGGCTGGCTGGCTAGTGAAAGGAGCCTTGTCTGCTTGGTAAGTTCCAGGCCAGTGAGGGGCCCAGTCTTCAAAACAAAGATAGATGGTGTCTAAAGAATGATGCCCAAACCGGGCAGTGGTGGCGCACGCCTTCAGTCCCAGCACTCGAGAGGCAGAGGCAGGCAGATTTCCGAATTCGAGGCCAGCCTAGTCTACAGAGTGAATTCCAGGACAGCCAGGGCTACACAGAGAAACCCTGTCTCGAAAAAACAAAAAAAACAAAAAATGATACCCAGAGTTGTTTCGCTTTCAAACACAAGTGCATGCACCCTCACACAATTACCTTTTGCTTTTCTTTAAGCTTTTTAAGGGCATGAAAGTAATTTACATGTATGTGTTTACACCCTGACATTTCAGGACTGAGACAGTAAACTAGTAACTCTGTAGTAGGAAACAGGCTCTGTGGGGAAATCGGTCATTTGCCCCAGGGACTATCACATGTTGGGACTGAGTGTAAAATGGAAAGTTTTATTATGGTAAAAGGAAAGATAGTGGCTTTCAAGGTAAAGAGTTAAAAAAATTTAGTAATTTAGGCTCAAATCATTCCTCAGGATATATGAGCCAAGAAACCGTATGGCCCTGGGTTAAGGGTTCTGCTTTTAAAAATTTTTGTAATTCAAAAGACAATTGTCATGAAGACTTGGAAAAAACAAACCAACCACCTTTTTCCCCTCTATAGGGGTTATCTCTGCTAACCAGAAACTGAGTCAAAATGACTTTGACAGGCTCCTTTGGTATAGAGGTATGGGAATTACCTGTACCTCTTCATACAGGAACATAGGTAGAGGCAGGCATTTCTCTAAATTTGAGGCCAGCCAGTCTTAAAAAAACCCCAAAATACAGGCATTAGAATACCCTAAATAAGGTTAACGAGGCAGTGAGAACTGGTAGGCATATGGTGTCTGAAGAGATCCCCAAGAGGACATCTTTGTGATGCTGGAAAGCAGTTATCAGTTGTCGACAAAGGAAAATACTACAGTCGGGTTTTTTGAACTAGGGTAGATAATTGTTAAATCTTATAGTAGGAATGGTAGCTGAAATTCATATGCTATTCTAGTTTCTGATATAAAACCAAAATACATTTAGGAGGTAGTTACCTAAAGATGTGGGTACTCAAGAAATTTTACCTTGACAGGTATCCTTTATCTAGTTTTTACTTCTTGCATAACTTTAGTCTTTAAACCACCCCGTCTTTTAGAGAGTTAATATTTAATCACACAATCTACCTGTGTCCTCTTTCCCCAAGAGCAAACCTAGGGAAGGATTAGTGTTGGAACATCTAGTTAATGTATGTGCCGGTTTGTAATGAAGGCTTCGCAGCCCATCCTGTATAAACACAAAACGGCAGCGGCGAGTTTGCCCGAATGCTGTTCCAAATTCCAGTCCTGGGCTAAGATGACATCAGTCAACACCATGGGAACAGAAGAAAGAAGCTGAAGTCGGATGGTGGTGGTGCACACTTTTAATCCCAGCACTCAGGAGGCAGAGACAAGTGGATCCAAGTTCAAGGCCAGCCTGGTCTACAAAAGCAAGTTTGAGGGCTGCTAGGGCTACATAGAAACCCAGTCTTGAACCCCCTCCCTCCCAAAAAAGGAGAATAATGAAGCCATTCAACGGCTTCCGTTCACTTTCCATGGTAAGGACACACTTAAGAGAGAGCTCCAAAACAGCAAATACACAGAGCACACCTTACCTGGCGGGAGTGACTGTAAGGGAAACCAGAGGGGTTTTCCATTATGTCCTCAGCACCTGAAGTGTATCAGGTCACAGCCGCAGATCTGGAGGCATGAATGCTTCACACCTACTTCAAAGAACCTTTTCACTCGGACACGAAGTACTTTTGCAGGCAGAGAGCACTGGGTAGTGTGTGCTGGGACCTACCTTATGCATGACCAAGACAGTATGCTTCTTGTATGGAGACGTGCCATTCATGAAAAGATAGCTCTGACATTAACACACAACTCGACTGCACTGCTAAATATGGTTGTTTTTATTTTCTTTTTCCTTGCCCAGCCCTATCTAAACATAAAACTACAGGACTGAAATTAACAACCCATTAAAATCAGCAATAAGTTATGAAAATCATAAAGCTTTTTTTTTTTTTAAGTAATTAAGGGTAGTTAAATTATTTAAAGAATACAAAGTCCAAAACAGCTTGGGGTAAGGTGTCCAGAAAGGCTTCCCAGGGCAAAGCAGTGGCCCAGAGGGAAACCTCAGAGTTTGAGAGACAGAGGGGAACACATGACATCAGAGTGCAGGCTAGAAATTTCACTTAGAAGGTAACATTTCTGAAGATATTTTAAGAGCAACAATAGCACCTGCACAGTAGGATTGTGGGGGAGGAAACTGCCTGTAGAAAATGCAAATCTTTACATTAAATGAGACAAGTGCTGAAGGTAACTATGTTAACTAGGATAGTATGTCTACTATGGATATCTGACGGTTAAAAGCTGGTAAAAGGGAGTGGTCCTAAAGAAAACAAAAACAGCATTGACCTCCGTCTACCCAGCCCAGACCTCGCCGTCCTGCGCACAGTAAAGAGGCGTGAGGTGTTTATCATTATCAAATGCTGCATCAAAATAGATGATTTCCCCACGTGTTTTATTCCACTATAAAAGACATCTATGTTTACTTATGGACAAGCTTTAAAAAGATGTCATTTTGGTTTTCAACACATACAAACAGTTATCAAAATCCCAAATAAAAATGCTGCGGTGGCTCAGACCTTGGCCTGCTGTACTGCGTGCACAGCCCCTCAGATCCGCGCGGACACCGAGGCACACGGAGTTTTGCCTTCTGTGAGTCAGGCTGGCATGCATGGGCTGCCCCTCCGTGGCGGAAGGCGCTAACAACGCAGGTAAGGTTAGCGGGCTTAGCATGGAATCCAACAGAAAGCTGAGCTGCATGATGAGCTCTTTCAAAAGGCTTCATGGGAGTCTCTCCTTTTGTAGAGCACAATATGAGCTTTTTAAAAATTCATTTTTTAAAAAGAATTGATCATCCACAGGCTTCATGATAAACAGAGGCTGAGTTTTAATAGCTCTTTGGCTACCCAAGATTAATGCCTGATTATCCTGTCTTTTCCTTACTCTGAAGTTCGATTTTGTTTCTAGGGCCAAGAAGCTCAGGAAGGGTTTATAATCCTATCCTTAAATGTCTGCTCAACACAGAGTGAGCAAACTAGAACAGGAGAATGGAGTCTCCATTGTCTCTTAAGTCAACCAAGTCAACTCAAGATAATCACACACATATTTTCTGCTGCTGTTAGAAACGGCATTCTTTCCAAATACAGGAATATTTGTTCTACCGGGGGAGCTCTACCCCACTTCTTGTTGAGTATTTGCTTAAATACAGGTCTTCTGACCCTTTTGTTCAAGTATAGTTTTTAGTTTTAAAGAGGAGACTGCATCATGAACCCAATTTGAGAGCCGGTATTGGATTGGCCCAGTGAGCACTTCACCCTGCACTGTTATGTCATGCTGAGTTCTAGGACGTGAAGGAGAGTTTGACACTGGCACTGGAGTAACCCTCGTCACTCCCAATACTCTGCAGGCTGCTGTGGTCGTCAATGTCACTGATGCTGGTGGTACTGATATTGTCCACTTCTCCATGGGAGAACTCTGTGCTTTCAACATCCACTTCAATCTCCTCTGCCAAAGGAAGAAAGAAGGGGGGGGGGGGCATTAATAATCTGTACGTGCAATTTCGAAAGTTAGAAAGTTACTCAGTGAGGTTATCAGTGCTCTGTGGGAATCAGGGACTCTTCTGCAGAGGGCACTCTGGTATACAGTGGTGGCCTTAATTTAGGCAGCAAGTTTACTAAAACCCTTTGACGCCAGTCCGTCTAGACCTCCCACTAAAAGCACTTGGCCTATTTGGGAATTAGTACTTAATATTAAAAGATCCCAACCCGAGTGGTTTAACAACATCTGTTTTACATTAAACCAAAAACTAATTCACAGTGCTGTTTATTAGTCAGGGTTGCTTTAGAGAGGAGGTTGGGGTGGTGGAGAAATGAGATTAAAGATAGAAAGTTTATGTTTATGCATCCAAATTTTTGGTGCTATCACTCTGTATCATAGATCATAGATCAATCTATAGATTTCTATGATTCATCAACAAATTCTGGATAGTAACTAAGATAAGTGAACCGTAAAGTAGGTTTAAGGGGACCAATTCTGAATAGTAACTGAGATAACCGTAAAGTAGGTTTAAGGGGTTCGCTTTTGATTTTCTTGCATGAAATAGAGCTTCAGGCCATGCCCTCCCTCCTGGGAAGAACTCTGCATTTTCTCTGTCTTTTCTTTCTTCCTTCCTTCCTTTGAGATTTATTTGTTTATTTTATGAATATGAGTACACTGTAGCTGTCTTCAGATACACCAGAAGAGGCATCAGATCCCATTACAGATGGTTGTGAGCTACCACTTGGTTGCTGGGAATTGAACTCAGGACCTCTGGAAGAGCAGTCAGTGCTCTAAACTGCTGAGCCATCTCTCCAGCCCCCAAGAATTGGCATTTTCTAAACAAGACTTTTCTGGAAGTCTAAAATTATCTCTAAATAGAAAGTATGTATATACATATATTAAAAAAATTGTGGTTCACAAAGGCACTGCCAGACAACGTTAGGGTGCATAAAACCCAGACCTGGGAGCTAGGAGTGTTGCCGGGCAGAGTCCACTCTTACTAACCTAGCACATGCTATGTGCTGGCTTTGGTCTCTAGACTATTACAGCGCTCGCTGGCTAAGGAGAGCAGATGCACAGGGTCTGCAGTCTCCCCACCGCCACCCCGTTTCCAGAGACACTCAGTATTTCCTTAGATTAGAGACGCTGCCCACCTCGCTCTGAGTCCGAGCGATCTGAAGAGATGGTTGATCCGATGCTGTCCATTCGGATCCGCTCCGTGTCCTGAGGACCCTGCAGCTGCTCCAGTCGCCGCTTTAAAAATCTCTGTTCTCGTTCCAAGTTCTCAAGCTGGTGCTGGCTCTTCCTTTCAGCTTCTTCAAGTTTCTAAAATGAAGAAATTTTATTTACATTTGTAGTCCAGTCTAAAACAGTAAAACTAATTTCTGCCTAGCATTTTACTTTGGCAAAGAAAGTATGAAGGATATACACATATACATACACAGATGTGGGTATGTATGTGCCCTCGTGTATATACAGAGAAGCACTTACTTTTTAGACATAAAAACAGTTGTCTTTTTTGTGTACGAATGCTACATGACTTGAACAGATGAACTGAACTACATAAAAGTCTGTGAGGTCTTCACAAAGAGAAACCGCCTGCAATGTGGATTCAATGGAAAATTACTGAGAGAAAACCAAATCACAGCATCTCCACTAGAGGGCGGAGCTGCCTTCCTCCTGGGTCTCAAAAAGGTCATTGCTATTTCCCTAGCAGTCTCAGGTCTAAATGGCCACACTGTCAAAACTATATTTTCATTTATTCACATTATGTTGCTCCACGGGACCGGCTGGCAGTATTTTACAAAGGTTTCTCTGGAGGTCAGTTAGAAAAGAGTGAGCTGTACACAACACAAACAGGAATTGCTGCAGACGTGGAAGGGAAGATCTCACCTTGATGTGTGCTTTGGCTTTGTTGAGCAAACCGAGTGTTGTGTGCCTGGTGCAGTCTGGGCCCAGCGGGATCAGAACTTTTAAACGTTCTAAACACAGGCGCAGGTGAGCTCGTCTAAGAAAGACATCATCCGATCAGCACAGTCTGGGTAGCCACTGACACACAGTCTAATGACAGCACCTGAGCTGTTAGCCAACAACCATATTTCACTCCCAACTCTTCCAAAGACCTGCCCTCGTGGTGCCGGCCTCCCGCCCTGCCACTTTGTGCCCTGAGACACAAGTCACTTTAGATTATCATTGCCCATGGAACTCAGTCAGAGACAGCCTAGGCTGCTCCATAAGCTCCCTACTGTGCTGCTAAAGTGAAAAAAGATACTGAAGCAATTGCGCTTGACCTCCGAATGCCTAAAACCACAGGCTGGAGTAGGGGCTTCAGCTATGGTATCTCAGGGAGGCAGAAAACACACCAAGGTTTCCATCTCCGTTCACCTCTTAATTACAGACATGCACGCGCACGTGCGCACATGCACCCACACTGTTCAGTAACCGTAGCCAGCCTACAGGGCTGGATGCTGCTCATGTAGTAGGCGGAACAATATGAACACTTCCTGATCTTCAAACTTTTCAATACTTCCAAAAATGACAATTTTATGTGATCCAGCACAACTTAACAAAACTGTATGACTGTGGTGAGTGGGTTTCACACTCCAACATTGACGGCCACCACGTGGGCTGAAAGCAGACTGCTGCTCATTACTTTCTTCCTTTCTCATGACCTACCCTAAGTTTTCTATACAAGGAAAACAGGTGACAGAATTACTTGCTCAAAGTCCTGAATTCTCTGACAGACCATTCTCTGGGAAAATCAGAGGGAATTTTTCCTCATGCACTTGTGTTCTCCACCTATGACCAAGTACATAATGGAGACCTTACCACACCGCTGCTCTCCATGCCTGAGGCTGGGCTTTGACTGCTTCACTAAGCATTAACAGCTCAGCAGCGTGCGGCATGTGGACTCCTCTGGGGCTCTAACTGAACTTTCTACAACAGTCTCAACTGTATCAGGAAAAATAAGCCCTCCACTTTCCTCCAAAAGGGACTAAAATAGTCGCATTAGCTCACTGGGTCTTAATACACAACAAATTATGTCCAGTGACAATTTTCAATGCAGCATTTGAGAGAGGGGCAGGAAAGGTGATAAGTGGTCAGTTGCGTCACTGACAAGCAAGGGCGATTAAGGGCAGTAAGGTCAGAGGTTTGGCTGACTATGGCAGGACCGTTTCGGCATCCGCAGGCCCAGCCACAATTATCGAACAATCGGAAGAGAATTTCCAGTCTTTTTACTGAACCTGCCACCTCAAGTCTAAGGCTTGACTCTAGGCTGCAACTGGATCTACTTAATGTAGATAAAGGAACGTTTACATTTCTCTATATTTAACAATTTGAAAGTTGCTCTACTGTGCTAACTACCTAACTCTCAGCTGAGGACTGCACATGATCCGGTTCCTCCTGCTAAGCAGACCAGAGTCAACGTCAAAACCACACACAAGGTGAAGGTGACTTTATTCTCCATTAGGATCACTGTGGTTTCTGCCTAACAACTCTCTCATAAGACATGGCTCGAGGGTGAGACACAGGCTGGCCATCTTCTTAATAATTAGAGGCTCTGCTCTGAATTCAGCATTCTACAAAAGTAAAGAAAGCAACCAGAAAAATTAAGGAAGTATGTCACAGGAACACTTCGCCGATTTCGTTCAAATTACTCAATTCCAAAAGCTTGTCCATGCAGCAAATTACCTTTTAATATTTTAGGTTTTAAAACTAGTTTTCTACTGAATAAAAAGGCTAAGTCACATTTCTGTTTTGTCACGCTAAAACCTTTACTGAAATAACAAGCCTGAGGATGTAACCCAGTAGTAAGTGCTTAACCGGCAAGGTCCTGTGTCAGTCAACACCTCAGAATTAAAGGGGAGATAGCAAACACGATAATATTAACATCTCTCTCTCCTCTTTTTAAAATCATTCAATTGAGTAATTATTTACCATGTTCCTTTTGTATACTCACACTATTTTAGACATTTCTTTGGTTGGGGAAAGCAAAAAAATAAATAATATTTTTCAAAAAAATCAAAGCTTTGAAGGGTTTATAGTCCCGACTCCAGAGTATCCACACACTGAAGGAGTCACATGAATACCAAAGCAAGCAATCTGGGTGTGGGAACATTCAGCCAGAGAAGGTGGTAGACCTTTAAAAGTAGTTGAAGCTTAGTTTTGGAAATTTAAGGATCTTGAGTCCGTCTATGAAGAAGCAAGGGTTTTCCAGATAATTAAAAGAGGAAAAAAGAGTCTAAATATGGGCTGAGATTACATGTTGGAGACAAGGGAAAATGACCACCAACTATGCACACGGACGGCCCTGCCTCAATCCCCAGGGCTGAAAACAGCTAAACAACAAAACCCACACAAAAAACGAAACCTGTAAGATTAACAATGCCTCGGTTTCCTTCACACAGGAGAAAACAGCTGAGGTGCCATTCTACAAGAAAACACCATGTTCAGTTTCGGGGTCTTAATAAATTATTTAAATTTATTAATAAACCAAATCAAATGTTTAATGCCCAAAATGGATAGGGAAGGCAAAAATTCCATTCTGAAAGTTTTTTTCCCCAGCCACTATGAACATTTCTTCAGGCAAGTGATAAATATACTCCAAGGTACAGTATACACCAAGAGAGCGCACCCAGGTGGCCACAGGCCAGGGACACCTGCTGAATCCGGTCCTCTAAAGGGGGTCTCTGTATGAAGGGTGACCAGTGAATCAGGCTCCTTACTAAGGTGTCCCTGTGGAAGCTAAGTGTCATTTCCTACAGTGTTTGTACTTCAAGGTGAAACACAGCGAAGGGTTGGTGACAGCTGCCAGCTGACCAGGCGAGGGCTGTGAGGTCCCAAACTCCACGTGCACGCACACGTCACTTCCTTCTAAGAGCAGCGGGAACACCTGGCTAAATATAAGGTGAGTCACCTCCTTTCAGTTTTTTCTTTACAGAAATCCCTAGATGAGCTGAGCGGTTGCTGCATCTCCTCTGTACCCTTAACCCACAGTGCTGGTACTCACACTGTAAGCTTAACCACGGTGACCTGGACTGGCCCTGTCTTTTGATGCCATCTGCTCTTTTCCTATCTCAATTCTAGTGACTGGTGGCTCAAATACCTGTTAGGGGTTGCCCAATCATGGGTCACAAGAGACACAAAAGGTCTTGTTTAATCTGAATCCATACTCACTGAGGTTTTGCAAAAAGTATAGACCTGCAAATTTTAAAATCACGGAATTAGACTTGATAGAGATTTTTTTTTAATGTTAGTTTCTAGCTAGCATTTACTTAACTTTTATCTAACAAATGGTTAGCTCCAAACTACAGTGCTAACATCTCTTGTAAGTCAGCATGAAGACAGTGCAAGCTTAGGAGCAAATCCAGCATCAAGGGGCTGGCGTTCAGAAAACCCGGCCTGCCTGCTAAGATGGAGGGCTAAGGAGTGGAGACACACAAAAGTACTCTTTTTTCAAAGACACTTTGAAGTCTGTTTTAAAATGAGATTTTTCAAGTAGCAATTCCTAGCCAACAAATCTAATTAGAAAGGTCCTATCAAAACTGCCCACATCTTCAAAACGGGCAAGCCCCTTGCCGGCAAAGGTGGTACCCGCCTGCCTTTATTTTGGTCGGGTGGGATCATTTTCCCTGAAGGAACTTTCTGGACTCCACTGATAAATAGACATCACAAAACACGGAAGGAAGAGACTTTTTACAAAATAGGGTACTATAGAGGGTAGGTGCATCAACTAAGAGGACATGCAGTTGTGGGAAGAATTCCCTTTCAGAAAAAGAAAAGCATAGAAACAAAACCAAACCTCACAGGATAGCGCTTTGCGATTCTGGTGGTTTTTGAGGCTTCTCCAGAAACCAACCCCCCTGCCCAACAACGAGAAGTCTAGCCCCGCCTGGCCTAACAAACAGCACTGGCTGATGCCCTCGGAGGCCTGGTCCCTCATTCTTCCACCCCGGGACACCAAGACTTTGCCAAGTAACTAAATCAAAACGGAAAACACGCAAAGCGACAGGGATAAGCCTGTGCTCTCCTCGCTGCTGGATGTTACGCAACAGGCTGGGGTTCTCCCAGGAGCCGCATTCAAGCCTCGCTGGCTGGCTAGCTGCCAGCTCGCTCTCCCTCCACGCTCCTGCACATGACAGCACTTAGCTGCTATCCTACACATTCTATACTGTGGAGTTTCTCTGCAATTTAATGTATCGAGAATCTCTAAAGATAGACAAAAATCTGTCTGCTTACTCTAAAAAATGGCATTAAAAATGGATCCAGATAAATCAAGCACACTGCTTTCTGCTCATGAATTTTATTTATGAAAACATATATGATCATATTCTGTTCACCTTATTCTGTTTACCAAACACAGAAGCTAGACAAGCTGCTCCTATAAGCCAGGCTCTGGTTACTATGCTCTGCCTACAACCCACAGCTGTAACCTGGCAAGTGGAATTTTCCTACTGTGACACTTGACCATGGTAGCCATGGGGCTCAATGACACCAGAAACACAGAAGAGCTGGGGCCCTCTTCATATGTGTCAAAAAGAAACTGCTTTTATTTCATATTCTTCTCAGCTGGTAAAAATATCAAGTTATAAACACACGCACACACATACCTGACATACTGTCAACTGGGGCCTGAATGGGCTCATCTATAGATGCTGG
Source organism: Uromys caudimaculatus (assembly GCA_028551405.1). Classification (NCBI taxonomy): domain Eukaryota; kingdom Metazoa; phylum Chordata; class Mammalia; order Rodentia; family Muridae; genus Uromys; species Uromys caudimaculatus. The sequence goes on from CM052703.1 coordinate 7,587,270, forward strand.
ACTTGCAATGTAGCTATGCCAGCCTCAAATTTATGACCCTTCTGTTCTCCCACCCCCATCACACTAAGGGCACCAATACACCCACGGTGAAGCACTAAAGACCACTCCAAAGCTAACATTCAGAGGGAAGGATATGTACACCCTGGAGGCATTTGTCACGGAGCGAGAAGGTATTTGATAATATTAAATATGGTGTCTTTCAAAAGTCCTATTTTTTTCAATAGAAAAATCTGTAAAAACTTTGTTTTATATACAAATAATCAGTCATAATACAAAAAGCAAAAAAAAAGTGGGCCTGGAGAGACACCTCTGGGTAAGAGGCAGAGGCTCTCGTAGAGGACCGAGGTTCAGTTTCTATCGCCCAGTCATGTTGTTCACCTGTAACATGGGCTCCAGGGGAGCTAATGCTGTCCTCTGGACTCCAGGGAATCCACAGCCGTGTGCACATGCTCACACACAGACACCACACGTATACATACAATTAAAATAGTCTTCATTAGTGAAAACTAAAGTAAGCCATCAAAGCTCACATTATTTGGGATATCTCAAGACCTCCAGAAATTGGCTACAGAAACCTGCTGGCAGCTCAAGCTGCTAAAGTAGAGGTTTGGACTTAAGAATGCCATTTCTGATTCACGGCTGAGATTATGTGTCCCCTGAGACTCGGAGAACAGACGGGAACGGACAGAGGAGCTGGGTCAAGAGGATATGAGAAAGAGACAAGGTAAGGTGTGTGTGTGAATGTATGTGTGAGTGTGTATGAGTGAGAGTGTGTGTGAGTGTGTGTGTGTAAAGGAAGGGATATCTGAGTTTTCAACAAATTGTGACAAATTTGTATTCTTTTTCAAGAAAGACTTCTCACAGGCTGGCATGGTACAACTCTCAGGTAGGAAGAACACCAAGTGCCAGTGAGTCAGGAGCAATAGCCCCCACTAAACAGCTGCCCATCCTGTCACATCTCTGAGCTACATTCTAGAAAGACTGGTGAAGCTGCCAGCAGTGATCTTTGCCCCTTTGAGGATGGAATTCTGCTTCCTGCTTCCCGCCTCTCCAACCACACCTCCCATGACCCACACCCCCGTATAGGCCATCCGAATCCATGCGCCCACACCACAGAGCACCCTTATCTCCAGTGTCGGAATGCTCAGCACGTAACTCAGTTTGTCTATGAAATCTTGCTATGTAAACCAGGTGGGCCCCTCTCAATCCATCGTCTCCCGAATACTGGGGTTTTAGGAGTGTGCCATCACACCTAGCCCAGTCAAACTAATGTGCCCCTCATTTACACATGCCTTCAGATAATTAATACTATTTATATTAATTACGTTGTATTTTTTTTAAAGGATGTACCCTGTGTGCATGCTGCCTGCCATGTGTGTGCACCACCATGTGTGTGCACCACAGAAGCCAGAAGGTGCACTGCGTCTCCTGGGTCTGGAGTTACAGACCATCCTGATGTAGATCACAAGAATGCTGGAAATCAAACCCTAGACCTTTGCAAGATCATCAAGTTCTCTTAACCACTAAGCCATCTTTCCAGCCCCAATCATATTATATTCTAGTTGAGGTTAAAATTATACTTTATTATTTCAATTTTTCTAATATCCAACAGAATGAACGTATGGAAGGGAGAACAAATATAATTATTTGTACATGCATCTGGAACACTCTGGCTTGCCAGAGTTGATCTGATAATCGATTCTGGAGTCTCTAAACAGTATGATCATGTGTTGGGATAATATCTGTGAGACCTGCTTCTGAGTGCCAGAACCCTGGATACCATGTTACTCTGAATCTGCTGCAGTTATAATCGGCATATATTACGGTGTGATCTACCAGAAAATGAGAAACTGACAGTCTTCAACTGAACTCCTACTTGAATAATGTCTTTTAATCCATAGTAAAGTGGAGGGTTTAAGAACAGCCCCGACCCAGGGGTTGTGGTGCACACCTTTAGTCTCAGTTCTTAGGAGACAGATGCCGGCAGATCTCTGTGAGCCTGGTCTTCAGAGTGAATTCCTGGACAGCCACAGCTTAGTTATGCAGAGAGACCCTGTCTCCAAAACAAAAGAAGGCTCTCCTGGCAGGCTGGAGATCCGTTCAGCAGTTGGGAGGGCTTACTGCTCTATTTGAGGACCAGGGGTTCAGATCCCAGCACCTACACTGGATGGTTCGTGAATACCCTTGCTCCCTTCCCATCACCACAGGCACCCACATTCCTGTATTCACATTCACTCTGCCCCCCCCACTTCTCTCTCTCTCTCTCTCTCCCTTACACACACACACACACACACACACACACACACACACATACACACACACACACACACACACACACACTTTAGTAACAATAGTAAGTATAATGGCAGGAAAGGCAACCACAAAGGAAAAAATAGAAAATAGCTCAGAAACCCAGGCATGAGAGGAAAGCCTAAAAATTCGTATTTAGTGATGCAGAGGAGGAAAACAACAATAAACCCCCCTATAGCTTTAATCTTATCTTTTTTCATTTTTTTAATGTTTTGTTTTGTTTGAGACAGGGACTCCCTACACAGCCCTGGCTGTCTTGGAATTCACCATGCAGACCAGGCTGGCCTCGAACTCAGAGATCCACCTGCCTGTGGGTGTGCGTCATCACGTTCAGATAATTTTATCTTTACATGGGGTTCACAAGGCTACCAGGGAGAATACATAGACAAAATTTTAAAATGTCTGTATTCATCTCTAAAGGAAAATTAACTTCTTTTTTTTTTTTTTTTATCCTGGGACTCTCATGCAGTCGAGGCTGGCCTGAAACTCACTCACCCTCTTCCCTCTTCACCAGCATCTTGCAGCAGCTCAGTTTACAGACTTGAATCGCCACTCCTGGCTCAAGGCTCACTTTAGATAGCCTGACTCATTTGAAAAAAAAAAAAAAAAATCATTAAGATCTTGTTCTAGAAGTAAATGCTCTTCTCTGGAGCCAACCAGGAGCCTCTGGAGCGTCTTCACAGAGACTGCTCACTCGCCCGCACTTTGAGTAAATCTAGTTTCTATGCACGCAACCCCTCTTATCTGTTTATAAGGATTTGGGGTGGTTGTTGGGGATTTTTTTTTTCTTTTCTTTAAACAAAAACAAAAACTAGCTTCATCATTCATTCAGCATATTTCTTCAGTCACACAAGAACTTTCTGTATTCCAGGTTTCAAGGTCTGGGAAATAGGGCTACATCGCTGGAGAAAACAGTGGCAATTTGTTCTAAATACAAAATAGCTTATTTTCTTTTGGCAACTCTCCAGGGACTTGGGTGGAGGGAAAGGATACTCCTCTCTGGAGAGCTGGGGCTCTGGACCTGGACTACTGTCAAAACTTAGCTGTGGGTGGGAGAGAATTTTTTTTTTTTTAATTATCTTTCACATCAGTTTGGAAACAGATTAAAGATTTCTGCCTTATTAATAGTTTTCTATTCTTTAGGCTTTTTTGTTGGTGTTCATCCCTTTTCTGGCAGCCCGCGTTGGCTGATTTAATGGTACCAAGGGGCTGAGAAGTATTACTGTCCAAAGGGAAAAAGCATTCTCTCACAAGGACTGGGAAAGCAATCTGCAAGCACAACAGTAGCTACTTGTTAATTTTCTATTTGAAACACAGTGATGTCAATAGTATTGTACCCTGCCAGCAACCATGGGGTAAAGTACATTTTGAAACCAAAACAGACTTCCTACGTGCTGGCAAGTCAGATGGGAGACACAGTGATATGCTGCTCTGAGGCACTGTCTTCTTTTCATACACGACATGGGCACAAGAATTAAACCTCTGTGACATAAGTTTATGTCTGCCTCTCCCACCACCGCTCCAGTCTAGAGCCAGGTGTAAGGGTTTTATTGTATCAAATACTATTAGGGTGACAGAGAAATGAAACTGTTGCTGATCCCAATAAAGTGGCGACCCTACACAGCATAAACAGCCTTGAAGACTGCTTTATAATTTGCCTGTTTAGAAGCTAGAAATGAGAACAGGAGCCTGTATACTTACAAACGGCCTCACTTCTCAGATGTGTTGGTGTAACCACTCATTTTGAGGGGCGTAGAAATGTAGGAGGCGGCCCATGGTTTATTAATTGAACAAAAGCAAGCCGAGGAATTAGTGCATCCTGGAAATGTGAATGTTTGGTCTGCACTGAGACAGAGCAAGCTGAAAGGGAGAGCTCAGACCAACACTGGGAGCCAGGCCTGCTCCTCAGCAGATGGCAAATGCTCTGACGCTGCTGGACACCAGCCAGTTCAGTCACGCTAGCTAGGGATCATTTTTAAAGATCCATTTTATTGTAATTTTCCCCAAATCAAAATGTGGTTTTGTCTGGGGGAAGAGAGGGGTGCTGAAATTTGGGGCAGGAAAAGGACAACACAGGACAAATGTGTTTGCTTCACACACTGAAAGCACTAACCTTCCATTTAGAACCTCTGGAAAGTAAAATTCACAGAATGTAAGATATGCCACAGGCTTCGTAATGACAGAGAACTGATGTTTCGATATATTGTCTCATTTCTACATTACTTAACTGTGTGAGTTTTATCTCTCATTGTCCTGTGTCCCTTGACCACAAAGAGCCCAAATGAAAAGGATTTTTCTGAATTGCTTTTGAGGGCAGCCTAGCACTGCAGAACACCTGGCAACAGTTTGGAGCACTCCTTACTTAACCCGGGGCCTGGTGGCGCACGTCTTTGATCCCAGCACTCAGGAGGCAGATGCAGGTGGATCTCTGAGTTCAAGGCCAGTCTGGTCTACAGAGTGAGTTCCAGGACAGCCAAGAATTCACAGAGAAACCTTGTGTCGAAAAACAAAAGAAAAAAATAAAACAAAACAAAGAACTTAAACCTTTTCTGAAAGGAGGAAGGTATTCAATGACCTAAAGATTGAGTCTAAGTATGGGTGGGATTCAAGGCACACCGTCATAGCGCGTGCTCTCTCTAACACAACAAAGCACACGCTCTCTCTAACACAACAAAGCACACGTCATAGCACTGTGTTTGACTTGCTTCTGTTCACAACTGTCTGAATCTTAGTCGGACCCCTCAAGGAACGAGAAATGAGGGAGAGCTGACAACTCCTGCCCGTACTCCATTCTCAGCTCTATGCTGTTAATTTTCCATACAGAGTTTGCTTTGTGAGAAAGATTTTCTTTTTAATTGACAAATAATAATTGTACACTTTAATTACATCAAGAGCTCTGGAGAACAGCGTAGGAAAATTAATGTAATTCTATGGATTTGAGAAAAAGGAAAAAGCCAAGTTGAGGGGCAGTTGCTCCATTTGCTAGGGGTAGCCAGTCAAAATCCTCACTATTCATCACGGGCGATGATATGGCTCTCTGGTCTACATACACCAAAACAACAAGAAATAAAAAGTATTGTTCCAACTAAAGAAGCCAGTAGGGTTTAGAGATTATGTTTGCCAAATCTGTTTATATTTCCTTTCAAATATTGTAGGATCAAAAATCCTGAATCACTAACATCTCTTGTCTTCAAAGATATCTTCAGGATCCTTTGAAATGGTGAAAGATAATACTCAATATTTATCTGGTTTTCCACCAGCATTTAGCACTTGTAAGCCAAGAAAAGCCCGTTCCCTCCTCACGTGACTCAGTGACATATAGCAATACATTCAGCCGCGTTCCAGAGAGCCTTAGTTCCCAGCTGCTCTAGGAGAGACGAGCCTGCGCCTTACAGTTCACTCAGCCCAACCTACCTGCTTGTGTTTGACCTGCAAAGGTAGAATTTCTCACTGAAAAAGGAAAAAACTTAATTGGAAGAGACTTTTTTTTTTAAGTTTTGCAAAATACAAGCCATTCTATGAAGGAGTAATTGTGAACTGTGCTAGACTAAACCAAAAGTTTGCAGATGCGTGGGCATTATGATCCTTGTCCCAGCAGCGGTCCAAATGCCCAAGGCTTCGGCGCCTGCTGATGGCACCAACGCGTTAGGCAGCTCAGGGAGCTTCCGACCTGGCCATTACCCAAACATACGTATCATCTATCTATCATCATCTCATCATCTCCATCTCCTCCTCCTCCTCCTCCTCCTCCTCCTCCTCCTCCTCCTCCTCCTCCTCCTCCTTCTTCTTCTTCTTTGGTTTTTTTCAAGACAGGGTTTCTCTGTGTAGCCCTGGCTGTCCTGGAACTCACTCTGTAGACCAGGCTGGCCTCAAACTCAGAAATCTGCCTGCCTCTGTCTCCCGGTGCTGGGATTAAAGGCATGTGCCAGCCACCACTGCCTGGCTTTTTTAAAAGATTTATTTATTTTATGTGTATGAGTACACCATTGCTCTCTTCAGACACACCAGAAGAGGGCATCAGATCCCATTACAGATGATTGTGAGCCACCATGTGGTTGCTGGGAATTGAACTCAGGACCTCTGGAAGAGCAGTCAGTGCTCTTAACCACTGAGCCATCTCTCCAGCCCCATCTATCTTCTTATAAAGCCCAAAAACATTGTTTGAAAATGGATTTAAGGCCTTTAGGCTTTAAAGTTTCCTGAATCTTAGTCATGGTTTTGGTGGGAAAAAAACCTGTGTTCTTTTACAGTTTACAAATTAAGCACATATTTTAATTTAGCCTTTGCATTTCCAGATTAGGAAATCTCAATCTTTCTCATGTAGCTTTAGTATCTTTTAAATGAGCCAGACTTGTTCTAATCACTTCAGGGTAAGTACACTGGAAGGTAAAGCGTTCTGTACAGGGCGTGGGTATGTGTGAGTGTGTCTGCTGATACATCCCTGTGCTGTTCTTTCTTTTTTTTTCTGTTTTGTTTTATCGCTGTCTTTGCTTGCCTGTTCTCCTAAGAGAGAGAGAAGGAAGGCACGGAGTTGGAAGGTGAGGAGGACCTAGGATGAGACGAGGGAGGGCAAACCAGGACCAGACTATATTATATGAAAATAAATTACTTTCAATTAAAAAAAATTAAACTATACAAACTTGGCGCAATGATAACATCTTTGATTCCAGAATTTTGGAGGCTGGAGAGATGACTCAGTGCTTAAGAGCACTGGCTGCTCTTCCAGAGGACTCTGTTCAATTCCCAGCACCCACATGGCAGCTCACAACTGTCTGTGACTCCAGTCCAGGGTATCCCACACCCTCGCAGACATATGTGCAGCCAAAACACCAATGCAAATAAGAGTGAAAATAAATAAATTATAATCCCAGAACTCGGAAAACTGAGGCATGACAAGTTGAAGTCCACCGTTGGGTACATAGCTAGACCCTGTCTAAAAAACAAAGACTGTATTTTAGCCGTTATAGACACAGCCAGGAAGCAACTATAAATTAAAGGAATAAAAAATTGCATCTCATTCTCTGAAAATACTCTGAAAACACCTACCTAGCTTATCCATACTGGATGGTTTGACTTCACCTCAGAGCAAGTGGCAAACCAGACTTGAATCCAGACAAATATACTGAAACATAAGACTAATTTTGGAAAATCTGGAGTACCATGCAGATCACAAAAATAAACCTGTACGACTAGGCTGTTTATACCAGATTTCATCCACAATAGCCCCCCACAATCCATTCATGTAACTCCCGTCTGCTACACACACAGCCCGGCACATAGCTATTCTTTAGAGGGGCTTTGTAATAATATCTTTGTCTTCTACCTAGTTAGGTTATAATCGAAGGCGGAAGCCAGGACTTCTGGTCTTTCTCTGGTGACTAGCAGAGATCAGTGCCTGCTAAGTGCTTGTTGGGGTCGGTTTGTAATTGCCTTGAGCAGTCTGTCAGTGCCAGGAATAAGCCACTTCAAATAAACTCCTTTTTCTACCAAAGACTCAGATCAGAAAACGTGGTCTTGAGGTTGATGGTATACAGACACGCTAGCATAGATACCTGACCACTGCCTATTATGGACATCCTAGATTGTGTTCAGAGGGACTTCAAAAGAAACCCAAGAAGTCTGAGAAAAAGGTTAAACCTATATATATATTTTTTACTATCTCCTACTTATTTTTACCTCTAAGTATGAAGGCAGAAGCAGGGGGCAGAGATCAAACTGTATTTTCCTGGGAGCAGTAAGGTTGCTGGTTTATTGCTGCCCACCATGGACTGTAGTGACACCCAACCTCTCTGGGCTCAAAGACTCCAAGCGCGATCAAGAGCAGCCGAGAAACCCCTGAATAATGGCTTTCACTTTCGCACAGTGAAGTTCCGGCATGTTTACAATCCAGATTTCCCAATCCAAACTAAAAAAATCCTAGACAGAAGTAGAATATAGTTCTTTATTACCATTTCCAAAATCTTCTCCAATAACGGACCGTCCTTTGAAAAACAGAATTTTAAAACTGAAGCGGTGAGTGGCTCTGTTCTCAAAGCTAATGTTTTTTTTTGTTTTTGTTTTTTTTTTTTTTCAAAAAAACAAAAACCACTTCTATTTTGCTCGAATGTTATGAAACCAAATACTGCTGCTGATGTGTGTGTTTCTGTGTGTGTGTGTCCTGTGCACATGTGAGGCCTGGGAGGGTCTATCAAGTATCCTCCTGTATCTTTTTCTGCCTTATGCCTCTGATGACCTTTGATCTCCAGAATCCACTGTGGAGTAGAAAAACAACTCCTGAAAGTTGTCCTCCCTATGTCCTCCGTGATGCATACACACACACACACACGCACACGCACACGCACACGCACACACACACACACACACGACAACACTGTAAACATCAGGGTGGCTTGGGAGATGGCTTAAATGCCTATTGCTCAAACACAAGGCACTGAATTCAGATCCCAGAGCCCAAGTAAGAGCTGGGCCCGGTGGCAGAAGCCTGCGACTCCACCCTTGCAGGAAGAGGTGGGCAGAGACAGACAAGTGGATACCTGAAGGTCACTGGCACGCGTGTGCGCACACGCACAGATGGCTCGGGTTAGCAGCTCCTTCTGTGCAACCATGAAGACTCAAGTTTAGATCCAGCAATGCTTTTAGCTGCTGAGCCTTCCTGCCACCCACTTCCCTGACAATTTTTAAACAAAAGGAATTTCGTGATTTTATTATGGGAAATTCTAAGGCCAAATTAAAATGGATGTTTATTACACTTCTTTGTGTGTGTGTGTGGAGCAAGCATGGGCCACAGCGTGTGAGTGGAGGTCATGTTGGGGAAGCTAGTTCTCTCTCCACCCTGGGGAGGGAACTCAGGGGGTCAGGCTTGGAACCTGCAGAGCCACCTCTCCAGCACCCGATTAAAAATTTAAAAATCAGGGGCTGGAGAGATGGCTTAAGCAGTTAAGAGCACTGACTACTCTTCCACACAATCCAGGTTCAATTCCCAGCACCCATGTGGCAGCTCACAACTATGTGTTAACTCCAGTTCAAGGGGTTCTGACACCCTCATAGCAATGCACAAAAAATATTATATAAATTATAAAAAAAAAAATTGGTCGACTTTAAAATTTTTTTAATGATAGGTAAATGACAATTCATTTTTTAAAAAGCAAATCTTTTAAGTATGTGTATTTGTGTGATAATATGTGCACATGAGTGCTGGTGCCCAGAGAGACAGAAGCAATTGATCCCTCTCAAGCTGGAGTTACAGGTGATTGTGAGTCACCTGATTTTTGTGCTGAGAGCAGAACTCCGGACCTCTGAAAGAGCAGTACAGAATCGTAACCACTGAGCTATCTCTCCAGCCCATCAATTCACCTTAAGCAAATTAATCTCTCAATTTTTAAATGAGCCAAACTCTTTTTTTTTTTCTTTTTTTTTTTTTTTGGGGGTTTTTTGAGACAGGGTTTCTCTGTGTAGCCCTGGCTGTCCTGGAACTCACTCTGTAGACCAGGCTGGCCTCGAACTCAGAAATCCACCTGCCTCTGCCTCCCAAGTGCTGGGATTAAAGGCGTACACCACTACTGCCTGGCCGAGCCAAATTCTTAATTGTTGTTAGGCTAAATAATGACTTTAAGCACAGCCTATGTATGCTACATAATAGAACTTGGCTCAAAAAGAATAAAATAATGTGAGTGTGTATGTGTATTTTTTTTTCATACCAAAAAAGAGGAGTCTTGGTTTTTATGGCATTTATAGTAAAAGTCCAATTATAACTGAGTACTTGGTTAGCTCTACCAATTGAAACTTGAAAGAAATGTAGCAAAGCACCTGTAAAGCCACCCCACACTCGAGGCACTGTCCCATGATACACCCGCTTTGTAGACGGCCCATTACGAAACACAGTCAACCACATACTTCCTAAGTGGGTCATATTACCTAGAATATCCTATGGGGACAAACTGTTCTCTCTGAAGCAGGGGTTGAGAACAAAACTATTTTCCTTGGAAGGGGAAGATGTTTTCAGGGTTGCAAATGTCTCGCTTTGTGTCTTCCTAAAATATTTTCTATCTTGAAGTGGCAGGATTCACGAAGAGGAGGAGCAAGAACAGGAAGAGCAGGAGGAGGTACGCTAAATTTGACTTAGCATTTGGCTGTTTTCTCTTAATCTAACAAAGGATGTAACCTGCTACAGAAAGTTATTAATTCCCTGGGTACCTGTTAGTCAAGGCACCGGAAAACTGAGTGCAAGTTTCTGTGTATCAGATACAGAAGCCTGTGCTCTTGTGGGGTGTGTACATGTGCTCTCTAAAGATACAAAGTAGCACAGATTACAAGCCATACAGCTGACACACAGGGTACTTTCAAGAGTTTAGAGGCCACTGTGTATAATCAGAAAGACTCTGTGAAATATACGTATTTATATGTGCCTGGGTATGCTCTAGCTGGGGGTTAGGGAGTCTAGGCTTCTCCAGATCTCTGTCCTTAACCAGCCTGGTGGGGCATATAGTCAAGAGAGACTTTAGGTTCACAACTAAGCTCCCTTGCTACAAGGACTCTGAACAAAAATAAAGGCAACATGGTATCTTCCCCTTCCTCTCACTCCCTTATTAACAGGAGTGCCAATATGACTGACAAGCATCCTTCTCTGTCGGGTGCCTTCCTCACACACTTACGTACACAAATATAATTAAGCTTTGTGAGGCAAACATGTAAACGCTACAGAAACACACTCTAATTGTGCTTTAGATGCTATTAGTTGAGGCATTACTGAAAGTTCTGCCTAGCCAGCTTTCATTTTTCCTCCTAATAAAACAAATGTTCTCCCCCCACTCACCAGGATGTTTGTTGTGCATAACAAGCACACAGAACCTGCAGCTAAAAACTATAAATGCTTCTCCCACCAAGGAATTCTAAACTGTCAGATGATAAAGGCAGACCCAAACAGTCACTGTTGAAATGGCGGTATCCACAGCCTCTAGAAATAAAATTCTAATTTACCAGCATGTATGAAGAAGCCCAGTGCCAAGGAAAAGTCAAGTTTATCTCAGTGTCCACAGGGACATGGTAAGAGTCCAGAAAAAAACAAACAAACAAACAAAACCAAAAAACCAAACCAAAACCAAAAAACACAAAAAACCAAACCAAACCAAAACAAAAAACACAAAAACCAAAACCAAAACCAAAAACCTTATTATCATGATCAAGTGTTTGTGATAAACGCAATATCCAAAACTCTAAGGTGCCTTCTATGTCAGCAGGAAGGAAGAAGCAGAGGTAAGTGAATCTCTGGGAGTTCCAGGCCAGCTAGGTGTATGTGGTAAGACTTTGTCTTAAAATGATAAACAAACATTTAAGCAAAAGTTCGAATTATTTCTGAGATTTTAACTCTAATGCAGGTTTTCTTCATAAAAAAAAAAAATTCACAAACAATAGAATAAAAAATGAGCAAGATCTCACAGAGTATATTATCAAGGACACTGGCTCCTCTTACCTATGACAGATCTCATTGTGTATTACACACAAAAAAGAGAACTAACATCCAGAAACGGTGACTCATTCTCTGCCAGGTAACAACTCTTAAAATGTTACTGATTATAAACTTTTCTCACATAATTTGTTTACATTTTAATAATTCGTTAAATTTTCTATCTTCCTCTATGAAATTATTACTCCTGCTGAGATCTCAAGAATCTTTTATATATTCCTCAGTTTTCATTAATAGCTTATGATTGGATGTACTGACCAGGTAGATAGTGTGTTTGAACCCAGGGCCTCACAATGACACAGAGGAGACGGCCTAAGGACTGAGACCCACAGAATGATTAAGAGCTGCAGGCTTTGTAACAGAAGGAAGAGCAAGTGCAAAAGTCCTCAGCTGGGATCAACATGGTGTTTTGTGAGGAGGGGTGGTGCCTATCAGCTGGGCTACAGGAGATGGGGACAGAGCGCTGGGACCTGCGGGCGGAGGGTTCTGTGTAACTTAGTTGGGAAGCAGTGGAAGGGCTGCGAGGAGAGAAGAGTCATGGTCTAAAGTACACTGTGGGAAGATCACACTTGACGCTCTGTGAATGAAGAGGCTGCGCAGGAGCAGTTAACAAATAGAATATTCTTCTTAAAGCATGTCTCATCTCTCCTCATCTCTCCCCAGAGCACCTGGGTGCTGGCTGGCCCTTCCGTTACTTCACGGACCACCTCAAAAGCACCCAAGCTGGTCTCCTGTCTTCTACAGTCACATTTTATCATTCATTCCTATTGGTCTCATGTACCACAGGCTGGCTATGTAGCCCAGGCTGGCCTTCAAGCACACATCACCAGCTAGTAGGGCCCCTCCTCTACAGATGCTCTGACTACACTACATTTCCTCCCCTACAAAAGTCACATCCTCCGGGCAGGGTAATCACTTCAGCCGTACGCTCGCCTAACCTGAGGCCCTCGGGTTCAATTCCCAACACTCCAAAAACAAACAGAAGCCTCAATGATCACTGCCAACAAAACAAAGTCCAAAACACCATTCTGCAACCTATGTCCCCGCTGCGTGTCCGGTCGAACCTCCTGGTTCTAACATGACAGACTCTGCTACTCCACCATCAACATGGGCCATTCTTTTCTGAACCTGACTTATTATTATTGAGTGTCTATGATGTGTGTGAGAGAGTGTGGGCACATGTGCCACAGTGCACAGGTGAAGGTCAGATGATAATTCCAGAAGAGAAAGTTCTGTCCTTCTACTGTGGGGTCCAGGGCTTGAGTGCACACTGTCAGGTTTGTGGGGGGGATGGCACTTCTAACCACTGAGCTATCTCGCTGGCCCATGGACCTAACTCATCACGCCAACTTCCTGCTCTATGTGTCCACGCTGACCACTTTCTTAATGCCTCCCAGTCCAGCACATGCTCTTCTCAGTAGTGTCCTTTAGTAAAACACACAGCATTTTAACATCAGCATTGGGTTTAAGCAGTTTTTATAACTCAACATTTACTTTTATTTCATGAAATGTGTTTTCTGTTCTATCTTTTTGCAATGGCTCACTAAATCACACACTGCTAATGTGTTTCTGTTTTCAGTTTGAAAACACTATCAGTACACCTTTCCAGACATTAGCTGGCCACTAAACTAGATAACACCACTAAGAGAGGCCTATAAATACCTAACTATGATGGCCGTAACCTTAAGAATACAGGGTAAGGCCTGAGTCATATTCATTTCATGTATCACAAAGCCAAGTACTCATTAATCATCACTGAAGAAAAAGACTGATAATAAACATAAGCATGGTATTTGTGACTGACTGGACAGGGTCACAGGGTGTCATTCTATTTTGTCTCAGCCACTCTCCTTCTGCCTAGCAAAGCATTCTTAAGTGTCCTCATCTGGCCACCCCAGCTTCTCCAAAGCTGAACTAAGGGTCAGTCTTGTGTCTCAGTGGAACGGCAGGTGCTAAGGTTGAACGGCCTCTCCTGCAATCAGCACCAAGTTCTTGATCATTAAAGTCCTTTAAAGTTGTTGACTCTGTTGAAAACATCACCAGTAATTTGAATTAAGAAAAATGGAAAACCAATGAAGTGGCCCCAAATCTGTACTGAATAGTTTCTTCTCTGTTGAAGGACCAAAATCATAAGCCAAGAACAAAGTCAATCTTAATATCTAGAGTTCAAAGACTCGTTAAGTTTACCATGAGGTAATTCACCCAGGTTCCTGAGGAACACAGAGCCTCCGAGCAGGCCCGGCTTTCCCTGCCAGGGCCTGTGTGGGGATGACATACACAAGTAACACATGCTTGCCACAGCTCACATGCCCAACACAGCTAGGAGAACCCAGCTCCAGAGACCTCCAAAAAAGTGTCGGAAACTACTGAAAGGTCCTTAGTAAGTAAGCTGCAGGCATCTGTGGGATGGAGATTTGGACAAAGTACTTACTGTGGGTGTCCCTGGCCCCAAGTCTCCACTGTTAGGCTTTGAGATCTAGGAGTACGAACTTCAACATTTATTAGCTATTGTCTCTTCAAGGCCAGAATGCAGGCCTTCAGCAATCGCAGAGCTTTAAGAGAACCGTCTGGAATTTCTCTACTGTTCACTAACATTGTACATCACCTACTGTGACTCTCACTGCATTCGCCTCACTAAAAACTCCACTAACTCAAAGAGCTTTATGTAAAGATTTTAGACTGAACTAAAGAGAAAACGTTCCTTCTGACATGAAAACACACACACACACACACACACACACACACACACACACACACACACACACACACACACACTTCAAGAATACACATTACTCCAAGAATGCCTTTTCAGGGCAAAGACAAACTGAACTGCTGCTTTGATACTGAATAACCTTCCTCATTTAAGGTCAAGTTCTAAAGATAATGGGAACCAAAGCCAGAAGTCTACTTACCTTACAAGATGCAAACTCCAGGTTGACCATGATGTAGATTAGAACTTGCCTTGATCTAGGATAAACTTTCAGACACTCTTGTGCTGCCTTCCCGTTAAACACCCCTCTCTGAAATAAATCTCCCTGTGTCTTGCTAGAGCACAGGCTGAAAACTTTCCACAGGGAAATCTGACTGTTCTTTATGCATTGGCTCTCTTACACGTTCTGCTAAAGTAGGATTTTATTGCTAATGGCAGAAATCCTTTTGGAGAATGTGTCTCGGAAAGGTTACTCTATCACCTTTCAGTGATACCTCAGGGAACAGAGGAAGGGAATAAAACAAGCAAACAACATGGAAGAGGAGGAGAAGTAATCTGAGAAGAAAGACGTGAAGACTGTTAGCTTCTGCAAGACTGTCAGCAGATGACTGTGGCACAAGCCTTACGGAAGGGCCTGGTACATGTCTGCAATGCTATACCTCCATCACAGAGGGACACTAGATTACACAACTCACACGGTGTAGCAAAGTAATACAGGAGAGATAAACACCACCTTCATACTTTTATGCTGTGATTAAGTCAGAGATAAGATGCATTAATAAGTAAAATTTCCTCGGAGACTTTAAAAGTTCTTACCCACAGTACTATACAGCCTCTTTACCTGTGTTAAAAGCTTCTTTCACCAGGTTTCTAATGGAGGCTTACCAAGAGCCACATTCATGCAAATGAAGTAATTATAAAATCCACGTTTATCAGGATTTAACCCATGTGCCCCCCCAGATACAGTCTAATTTTCTCGTTTTGTTGGTTTTGTTTCATTTTAGTGTTTGAGTGTTCTGCCTTTGTGGGTGCGTATGCACCATGTCTGTACCTGGTTCCCAGGGAGGTCAGGGTAAGGCTTCAGGTCCCCTGAAGCTGGAATTATAGGTGATGGGAGCCACCATGTGGATTCTGGGAACTGAACCTGGGCTCTCTGAAAGAACAGCAAGAACTGTTAACTGCTGAGCCATCTCTCCAATCTCGCTGTTTTTGAGACAGGATCTTGTTTGCAATAGGCCAGGTTGGTCTTGAACTTATTATGAGGTCCAGGTTAACCTTGATTCAAACTCCTCTTATGTCTCAGATTCCTAAAGGTGGGGATTTTCAGTGTGAGACACCATGCCTGGTACGCCATGCTCTAGGGTTCTATTGTATTTCGTTGCACTGCTGGTGGCAGAAGGCTATGCCTCGTGCACGCTACAATCGTTGATATCATTCTGAACCTCTTGCAGTTTTCTAAGGATACAGTGCTCACTCACTGCCCTCTGCAGTCTTCCAAGACTCTCTTCAAAGGAGAATTATTGCCTTCCAAAATCATCTTTCCGTTAGTACCCTCTCCTTCTCCATTACCATAACTGATACTTTCTCACCCAGAAAACTCGAATTCCGTGAGGACAGACACGACTTTAAACATTCTCATATTTTCTATGCAAACTACTCAGTATAGCTGGCAATGAGATATTATAGTCATAATTGATAAGCATTTGCGGAATGAATGAATGGAATGAACGAATAGGCAAACTGCAAAGATCCATTGCACTCAAGTTTCTGACATTTATCACCTAATCCAGAAACCTAACCATTTAGTAAATCCATGTTTTTAAGCCATGAACCTATCAGTTAATCCGTTCTTAAAGACAGAAAGGAAGCCACCCCATAAACTCAAATTCAAATGAGCCCAGTAACATGTTTACTTCTTAAATCCTTTTCTTCCCAGAAAATACAATATATCTCAATCATGATAAGCTATAGTCTTAAAAATAAAGTAACACGTGCTCGCTTCGGCAGCACATATACTAAAATTGGAACGATACAGAGAAGATTAGCATAGCCCCTGCGCAAGGATGACACGCAAATTTGTGAAGAAAAACAAACAAACAAACAAAAAAACCCAACTACACACACACTACCAATCACTTTAATTTCTCATGCAGAATGCTAAGTTTGCTTTCAAACAAATTAGAGCTGCACCTCATTAGGGACTCACCGGTTCTTTTCCAACTCATTGTGTGTAGATCTAAAAGGAGAAAAAGAAGAAGTAACATTAGCCAAGCTTGCTAACAAGGCTGCAGAAAGGCTTATCAGCTCTAGCAGCAGTATATCGCAACGAGTGAATTTAACAACACAACATACAGACTTCTGCGACCTCACTCATCTGAGTAACGTTTTACTTGCTGCAAATCACTGTTATAATGGCTAACAAATTTATACTAAACAGCAAAATACAATAATGAGTTATTTGGCAAGTACCAGAATTGTTACATTAGTTCCCTTAAGTAAGTGCTACCACTGTAATGATCTGGAATTTTAAACCATGAATATGATAAAGGACAATTTGAGTTTCTATTATTAGAACTAAAACTTTGATCATTTTACAGCATGTGCACACCCACATGTATAGAGTCCAGGAACACTCAAACCCACTGTATAGCTGAGAATGACCTTAAACTTCTGCTTCTCCTGTCTACCTCCCAAGTGCTGTGATTCCAGACATGCCCCACTACATGTGATGTTACGTGTTGCTGGGACTGAACCCACGCCCTCACGCATGCGAGGCAGGCACTCTCTGGCTGAGCTACAGCCCCCATATATCACTTTACATATCCCTGCCAATGCCAAATGCTTTCAGAATATTGTATTACTGATTGCTGTAATTTTATCCCCCAACCCATGGATATTTAATGTGAGATTCACAAACCTTAACAAGTAAGTATTTTTATAAGCCTCACAATTTGTGGGAATTTACCTACTGTCTTGAATTCAACAGCCAGAGGGCTGAGTGACTGTCTGTCTGTCTGTGTGCCTGCCTTTTACTTATTGGCAATTTCATAAAGTTCCACAGGATGAAAAAGACAGACACTTATTTTAAAGAGTATCTTAAGCATTTCTCCCTCAAAAAAAGGAAAGAGTCTTATGATGTCTCAAGACTTCAGCCAAATGAGCAGCAAACATACATACAATTCAGGCAGAAGAAACTATAAAAACATGCAATCTGTAGCTTAGCAACTCAGAGCTTAGAGTGCAATAAGTTACAGCAAAACTTCTACCATTCTGTTTATTAAAAGTTTAGATTGTTTTTGTTTGCATGAAACACTCAAGCAGAAAAGTTAAAAAGGACAATGGGGTATTTAATTATTTATTCACTATTATTTACACATGTGTCTATGTGTGCGCACACATGCCATGGTGCACATGGAAGTCAGAGAGCTCCTCTGTAGAGGAAGTTTCTCCACCCACCTTTACATGCATTCCAGGGACTGAACTCACGTCACCAGGCCTACACAGCACAAGCCACCCAGTAGCCTCCAAAAGGAGCATTTTAAAAATTTAACTTAAAAAAAAAATCCTTCAAAATTAACAGCGAGATTTCCTGTGGCCTCCTGGCAAGCAAGTTTGGGTTTAGTTGCCTTTGTCTAAAACCGACAGCAGGTAAAAGACAAGTAAGAGACAATCTCTGTATGAAATTCCACAGGACATGATCAACAGCAGTGATATATTTATAGAAAAGTAGATGTTAGTTCACCATAAACCTATTCTAAACTATCTGGCAATCCCACTGACCACCATAAATGCAAAGGGTAGTGCATTCAACGATAACTAACAGTGGAATTCCAACATTATACTGAACCTATTATAAAAAGCTAGGACCAAAAGAGCATAATCGGACCCACCACTGTGAGCAAAATTAAAACAGCAGGTCCCTTCTGCCTCTCCTGAACACACTTATTATTTGTCTTATTAAAAAAAAAAAAAAAAAAGCTAAGACTCTGAACCTTTTCACTGACGCATGACACACATCTGGTTACGCCACCACAGATTCTAACAAGATTCCCAAGTAACAAGGAACAAAACGGTCGCAGACGCTAATGATTCCCACACATTTTGTTCTTCCATGTCTAGTCCTACTTTAGCTTTTACATACACTATTAAGTCAGCAAATACTGAATGCTCTCGGGGTTCAACACCGACTTAAGACTACGAGGAATGAGTGTCTGGCTGGCAAATTCACACACATACAGGAGTCATTACAACAGAAGTTAAAATAAGTTCATGTAGAAAAATCAAACTGTCTCAGGAGTGCAAAGATCCCGGGGTTTCCTTCGCACTGGGCTACTGAGAACATCTGGAGCAGAGGTAGCTTTGATTTGGAGCTTACATGATAGGCATGCTTGGTGTTGGTAAGGTCTGGAACCGACAGTTATTTCAACTAGAAGGAACAGGTAAGCAAGCAGAGGTCCCAGACAACACCAAGGAACGGTGACGCCCAGAAGTCACACAGACCCACAGTGTCAGACAGCAAAAGCCTGTGCTTAGGACTCACTCTGTCACTCACACTAGCTGTGTAGCGTTGGGACAGATTATTTAACCTGGTTCAGTTTCCTAATTTGTAAAACTCAAATCTCATCATGCCTTGCTAGGTCATAGTGAGAACTTGACGGGAAAAAATGCAAAAGCACTAGGCATGTTGTAGTCAGGAAATATTAGGTCCTAGCTGTTTTGAGGAATGGTCTCACTATGTAGTCCAGCCTGGCCTGAAACTCCTGAGCGCTGCCTCAGCCTTCCAAATGCTAGAATTACAGGCTGTATGACCTGTCTAGGTGTTTGTTCGTTTGTTTGTTTAAATTTTATATATATGGGTGTTTTGGCCTGCATGTATGTCTGGATACCACCTGTGTGCCTAGTGCCCTTAGAGGCTGGAAATGGACATTGAACCCCCAGGAACTGAAATTACAGAGAGTTGTGAGCTGCCACCTGCTGCCACCTGGCTGCTAGACTTGAACCCTGGACCTCTGGAAGAACAGCCAACACTACAAACCACTGAACCATCTCTCTAGCTCCAGTAATTTCACTTTTTAAAAAACTAAAAATATACTACTCTAAACACTGTTAAATATACTACATAAGACAATTTGACGGGCGTTCAGTAACCTGTGAAATTCACCCGGAAATAGACAAATAATCGTAACAAGGAAAAGAGAAACTGAAAGACAAGTGACTAAAGCCACTTGGTCATTTAGCCAACTGTGCAGATGGTACAAGGTTCAACAGTATGAGACAGAGAGAGATGCCAGGATGTGTGCACAGAGATACGGTGGTTCAAACGATGCTAAGAATAAATGAGTAGATGAGGCCACTGCACACCAACATACTCTCCTAACAGAACACAGCTCTGTGAGCAAACACCAATGAGGAAAAGATGAGGAAAAGTCTTCCCTTTCACACACCTCTTCTCTGTTTATCAACTTCCAAGGACAGAAAAATGTCTCTTTCCATTAGCACTGAATCATGGGTAATCTTTATCGGTAACAACTCGTTAAGAGAGGCATTCTATGTATCCCACATTTGAATGGGCACTATTTTCTCAAGTAGACCCCTGTTTTTTCTGACTACAATGTAACTCTAACACGTATGTTTAGGGTGCCCTTAAAGGACGGACAAGAGAGTCAAACCTGCATAAAATGGTCACATTTGACTCAGAAGCATCACTGCCAAGAAAGGGAAACAGAAGCCTCCGTTATCAGACTGGGGAAGACATATCCTGGTTAATTAATAAGCCAATCTTCAACTACTTATGTTTTCTTTCATTTGCTTTCTAAACCTTCAAGGACCTAATGAACATTGCTTTCACACAATGAAGTAAACATAATCTATGAAGCCAGAGAAGCATCTTCTAACTAAAGTATAATCTATAATATATATGAAATATTTTATATATACATATATGTATATATATGTGTATATATGTGTGTGTGTGTGTATGTATGTGTGTGTGTGTGTGTGTGTGTATATATATATATATGGAGTGAGGGTGGGTCTCTGAAGTCTATATCCAAAAAGGGTTGACAAGGAAAACTATAGGAATCACTGGAGCAAAATTTCAAAGTATATTTATTATATTACTCTTCATTGTTTTTTTTTTATGTACCATACCCAGCCTTTACTTTTTTAAAGGGTATTTTTTGTCTATGTTTCCACCAAATGTATATCTAATGGTTTGAGGAAAAGGCAGTAAAAGACATGAAGGATGATAAATTTTAAATTTTGAAAACTTTTTTGGGGGAGGTCTTATATGTTTTTCCATAATATCAAAACCCACAACCAAGACAGTAATTACAGCCACGCTGTATGATTTTCCTCATCTTAACCCTTGGCTGGTGGACATGCCGACTGCTTCTAGCTTTTTTGGTGACTTTGAATATCAGACCAGGACCATTCATATGTAAGTGTGAGTGAGCAGGGAAGAGATTTTCATCTCCAAGGACCGCGCCTCTGTCTTCTTACACTTACACTATGCTTATGAACATGGCCACAGTGTGAGACACACACTGGTATTGTAGGTACATGTTTCGTTGAAAGATTAAAGAGAACATGTCACTCAGTGTGGTTTCCTATTAATTGTCAAATGACAGAATCTAGAACCACCTTGGAGATAAATCTGCAGGCATGTCTATGAGGGATCACCTAGAAGACATCACTGAGTCAGGCCAGCCCATCCTAAGTATATGCGGTCCCAATACATGGGGAGGGGTCTTCACTGGCACAGACAGAGGGCAAGCCGAGCACCCTGCTCATCTCTCTGCTTGGTACCTGCAGACAAATGACTCATTGCTCAGCTCCTGCTCCCACGTTTCTCCACCGTGACGAACTGTACCTCAAACTGTGAACCCAGATAAATTCTTCCTCCCTCAAGTTTGCTTTTTCTTGGGTATTTTGTCATATAAATGAGGTAAGTAATGTACCCAGCTATTTCTGGTAACATGAGTCTCAGACCGTGAGCAGTTTGTCTGTCTGTGTCTGTGTGCGTATGTGTGTGCACATGTGTACATGAAAGCCAGAGGTTGACACAGGGTTCCTTCCTCAATCACTTCTCAACTTCCATTCTTTGAGACAAGGTCTATCACTGACTGGAATTTGGTCAGACTGGCTTGCCAGGAAACCCCTAGAATCTTCCTGTCTCTGACTCAGATCTCAAATGTTTAAAAAAGGATAAAAAACTATCTCCAATGAGTACGCATGCTAAAAATAAAATGAAAATTAGAATGAAGATTTTAAAACATTTCTAACACTTCTTTCACACAAAGCGATCAACTAAGCCCAAGTTTCTTTCCAGCAGTCTTCTCAATAAAGTGTCAACGTCCCACCAAAAATCCGGTTTCTGTGAGCTCGCTCGTGTACACAGTATTCAGTGTTTACTGAGTATACAAAGGTCTCCCACCACTGAGCTCATTTCACACTGACCTACGCATAGAAGGAAGTAAGGCAGCACTTATTACCAGACCAATCACAGACCCTGTCTCAGAGAAAAAGGAAGGAAAAGAAACTAACTTCAGGGTCTGGAGAGACGGCTCAGTGGTTAAGAGCACGTGCAGCTCTTGCAGAGGGCCGGGGTCCAGTTCTCAGCACCCACAGGAACGCTCACAACCCTCTGTGGGCTATCCAGGGGGATCAGCCATCTCTCTGGCATCCAAGGACATCAGGCATGTATGTAGTATCCACACACATGCACACAGGGAAAATGCCCATACACGTAAGAACACGTCACTCAGTGGTGATGCATGCCTTTAGTCCCAGCACTGGGGAAGAGAGGCAAGCATCTCTGTGAGTTCTAGACTAGCCTGGTCTCAATAGAGAGTTCCAGGTCAGTCAGAGCTACACAGTGAGACCCTTTCTTAAAACAACAGTAATACACAAGTCTTTTAAAAAGGGAACTAGCCGTATACCCTATACACTCACTTACACTGTTAGGTCAGTACCGTACATTATAAAGTGTTTCTATTTCACATAGGTAAATCTTGGTTTCTGTAAAGAATTCCAGGACTATGATAATTTGATATAAAAACACTTGACTGGAGCTTTTAATAATGTTAATATCCCCAATCGACAACAACTCTATAGAAAAACGAAGATTCGACTATTTTTTTTTTTTTTTTATCTTCAAGAATATAGTCGCCCTGCGGAAGTTGGTTCTGAACGTCAACTTCACTTAAAGCAGAGTCCCCTGGGAGGGGAGGAGTCTCAGTGAGGAACTGCCTAGATTCGGTTGGCCTGTGGGCATACCTGTGAAGGCTTTTATTAATTGTGCTAACGGAGGCAGGGGACCCACCCTGAATGAGAAAAGGCTTCATCCTCTAGGAAGGTGATCCTGCACTGCTGGACAATGGAGACCTAAGCATTAGTATGCACCCATGTGACCATCTCTCACTTCCTGACTGTGGAAGGCACAGGCTCGGTGGCCCAAGCCCCTGCTGTGCTGCGTTTATGCACAGAGGGCTGTAACTTGGGACTGTGAGTCAGGCTAACTCACCCTTCTCCTAAGCTGACTCTGTCAGAGCACTGCATCCCAGAACAAAAACAAAACTGAGACGCTGCGTTCAGAGGACAACTAGTTGGGAAACATGCAGATGTTAGGTAACATTGCTGCCAGTGTGGGGACGCATGCAGGACCACTTCAAGTTCAAGAACAGCCTGGGCCAGAGTAAGAGCAAACATTACAGAAACTAATCTTGGCACAGTCAGCCGATGAAAACCCACTGGTCAGGTTTTGGAAAGGCCGAAGATCTCTTAATTCTGTGTGTTGGCAGGACAATCGTAGGGAGTCAAAATCAAACACCTGAAAATTCACTTTTCTTAATATCAAGGCAAACTTACTGCACATGACCTTGAGATTTCTTTTATTAGTGGGTCTTCAAAGATTTACTAGATTGGTTCTCACAATGCAAGACAATCCTCAGCTTTATCAAATTTTGACTCACTAAAGACAAGACAGCAGTTTTACTAATGATAAAGAAAATAAACTATAAAGGGTTAAAAAAAACAGCACTGGTGAGTGGCGCCATGACATCAGCCCTGGACTACGGGCTCCAGATCCAAGTTTGGGCCATTGAGTCTTATTTTTCAGGTAAATTATTACTAAAAAGTCTTTGCTAATCCTGGAGAAACAAATCTTAGGTCTTTAATTCATCCTCTAGTTCTACCTAGAAATAAGAAGAAGAGGAGGAGGAGGAAGAAGAAGAGGAGGAGGAGAAGACAGGAAAAAAAGGAAGAGGAGGAAGAAGAGGAAGGAGGAGGAGGAGAATTCACTTCATACAGTTTTCTGAAATCAAAATAAGAGACACGCATGTCACAGACTTTATAAATACACAGCTATCGTCGTACATGCAAACGGCGATTATTGCTATTTTTATAAGACAGAGTCTGCCTTTTTTTTTTTTTTTTTTTTCCTTTTTCTTTCTGAGCTAGGGTCTAACTATGTAGCCAAAGCTGGCCTAAAATTCACAATCCCCCTGCCTCAGCCTTCCCAGTGCTGGTAATACAGACACGCACCTCTGTGCCCACTTGAATGCACCCTCTGATACACAATTCTAAGTCTTCATGTTTGTAACAAACATGAAATAACAAAGGTACAGCAGAATTCAGCTCTGCCTGGAATGACAAAGGACACCTCAGACTATATGGATGTCATCAAGACAACTGGCTTAATAAACTACTGCACATGCAGAGCAGAGCGTCTTACAATAACTTAAGATGTCGCAGACAAACATGGAAAAATGTTTAAGCAATAGAATTTCTTGGGCCATAAAGAAAAGTGGAATTTTCATAGGAAAACAGATAGAACTGCAGATATCACATTAATTGAACTAAGCCAGTTTCAGAAACGACAGTATGGCTTCCCCCGTGTAGCTGCTATACATTGCATATACAAATATACATATATATATATACACAGACACATTAAATCATTACATATGGCACGAGTAGAAGTAAACCGTCTAGGGAAATCAAGGGTACGAACCGGAAGTGAGGGGAAGGTAGGCAGGGATGGGGAGGGAACTCAGCATACAACCCGTCCTTGTTTGAAAGGTTTTTAAGAGGAAGGTTATATAATAGGTTCAGAACCATGAAGCTCTCCCTCAGAGATCAATCATCAGGCCCTGTTATATACCTCAGTGGATTCTTTTTTTTTTTTTTTCCTGTTATGAAGTTCATCATATTTTGAAATAATAAATTCTCACACTTTATTTCTTTCATTAGATAATAAGTTTCTTGAGAATAGAAATACTGTGTATCTATGTAAAAACACAAATATACCTACATATTCAAAGAGGGTGAATGTGCCAACATTTTTAAATACAGATGTGCTGGTTGGTTGGCTGAGTGGTTACTTTGTTTTTGCCAACTTGACACAGACTGGGTTCATCTGGGAAGAGGGAATCTCAACTGAGATAATGCTTCCATCAGAGTGGCCTGTAGGTCGGTCAATGGGGAATTTTCTTGATCAGTGATTGATGTGGAAGGGCCAAGTCCACTGTAAGTAGTGTCAACCTTGAGCAGGTCATCCTGAGTTGTACAGAAAGTGAGCTTTGCAAGCCAGGAAGTAAACAGCACTTCTCCATGGTCTCTGACTCAGTTCCTGCCTGCAGTCTCCTGTCTTGATTTCCCCTGATCATGGAATCTGACTTGTTAAACTCTTTCCTTCCCACGTTGCTTTCGGTCATGTTTTATCACAGCAACAGAAAGCAAATTAGGACAACAGGAAATCAAAACATGAAACATAGAACCAAAAAACGAGAGACAGGAGAGAGAGGGTCTACAATGCATGCTTAAATTACATTGGTTCTGTAACAAGCTAAAAAACATATCCGGAAATACAGTTTGTCAACCTATCATACTATCAAATGAATCTCTTTCATTAGATTAATATTTGGAAAACTATCCTCACCAGAAGAAAATAATAAAGAAGTGTATCAAAAAGAAGAGATCAAGGCGAGAAAGCTTTCTTCAGATCACAGTCCCCTTTTTCAGGTTGCCATGATGGACACACGTCTTAAACTGAGCTTGTCATTAAAAACTCGAATATTTACACCTGCATATAATGCGTTTTGGTCAAGTCTACCTCCATCCCCTGCTCTCCAGTCTCACTGGGGTCCCCTCACTTCCCCTCACAACTTCATGTGCCTTTTTTCTTTTTAAATTTAACGCCCACCAAATCCATTTATTGCTACCTGTTTGTGCATGGGTATGGGACCATCTACTAGAGTATGGGTGGCCTCTAGGAGCCAGGGTACCTAAGGAAAATGAACTTCTTCCCCTAGCAGGGATGATTGCTCCTCAAGGAAGAGTGAGACTTCTGATCCCTTCCTCCATCCGATCTGTTCTGAGGTTTTGGCTAACGTGATCCCGTGCAGGTCCTGTGCACGCAGTCGCAGCCAACAAAAGTTTCCCATGTTAACTGCGGATGTCTACTACCTCTGGCTTTTACATTTTTTCTGCCCACCCTTTCTGAGATGGCTCCTGAACCTCAGGGATATGATACAGATGTCCCACTTAGAGCTGAGTACTCCAGTCTCTGTATATAAACCAGTTGTGGGTCTCTGTGTTAATCACCATCTACTGTAAAAAAAAAAAAACATCTCTGATGAAGGTTGAAAGAAGCCTGTTTAATATGATGTCCTGTTAGCAGAATGATAATACTAAGTTCTCTCCCAGGGTCTATGACTTACCCAGCCACAGTTAGCAGGCCCAGGCATGGGCTCTATTTTGTGGAGTGGGCTGTAAACCCAACGGATATGTGGCTGGTTACTTCCATATGTCCCACTACTATACATGTGCACGTACTGTATTAGGCCAGTCATTTTTGTAGCTTACAAGGTTCTCAGCTCAGTTAAGACTGTTGGTAACTTTTCTCTCTTGGTAGCATTTGTTTAACCTTGTAGCTCTATGAAAGCTAGCCAGTAGAGATGATGCTTTTGGGTCAATATCGCCTTGATTTCTCCATGTCTTATGTCTCAAGTATATGGTATCTTCAGCAATAGCCTGTAATGCTGGGGACCCATGGATCTCACTGACCAACAACTCGAAGAGAAGTAGCCTAACCTGGTGCTGGCTTTTTACTGAGCAGCATACAGTGTCTAGGAGAGGCGCTATTCCCCCATTATTAAAGTTAATCACTATCTGTGGCACAGCTAAGTCTTAAGCAAACCACTTACAGCGTCTCTTGACCACATGCAATTTAAAGCAGAGAACCGTATCAGACGAGACCTAGAATTACCTTTTTAACATGTAATCTTCTGTGTCATAAGTTTACTATTTGCCAGTCCCCCCCCCCCCAAAAAAAGTTATCTCTTTAAATAGAGAGATGTTGTTGTCTACTGACCTACAAGAAATGATCTTTCAAGTCTCCAAAACTTAAGAGCAAACTTGGGCTTCAGTGAAGTACTGGATGGAAACCCTAGCTCATTTACTGTGAGACACACAAAACACATTTCAAAGATCTGTTTGTTACTGAAAGTACTGAAGAAGACTGTTGTCATCACCAAGAATTTACCTGCTAATAATCTGCATGTTTCCTAAAACTGATGAGTTTCTACAGCACAAAGACCCAGAAACTATTTTTAAAAATCTAAAAACTAGGAATTTCACTAGTGCCAGTCTCCACACAATTCTCCAAACATCAGGAACATTCTTAAAAATAAAACCCACAAGTTACTATCACTGAGAAAAATCCTCTATAAGTATCCTTTAGAATAAGTGCTGGCCCCCATGGTGGACCCAGTTCCAGAGGACCTAACACCCTCATCTGGCCTCCACGGACGTTACAGACATATGGTACACAGACGTACATACAGGCAAAACATCTGCATTTTTAAAAATATACATAAAAACTCTTTTTTTTTTTTTTTTAAAAACCATGCGGGGCATAATGCCACACGCCTTTAATCCCAGCACTTGGGAGACAGAGGCAGGCCATCTCTGAGGTTTGGAGGACACTGTGATCTACAGAGTTTCAGGTTAGCCAGGGCTACTTAATGAGACCCTATCTCCAAGGAGGAAAAATAAATCATCCTCTTATTCTCTCAAAAACGACAAACTTTTGAACACGGTCGGAAGGAAGATAAGGCTGAAGATAGAAAACACACTCATTCCTTCTATATTAAGATGAAAAAAAAAAAACCTTTGTCTTTAAAGAATGTTAAACCAAACTCTATAAGCACAGGAAAATCTGGCGTTGGTGTTATTGTTTTTGAATTTCTTTTATGTTAGCAGTTGGAGCTGGAATTCTACTGGTGTTTTGGCATTCCTGAATATCCACATGACAACAACTCAAGTCCGAGCGGGACCTGGTCAGTGACTTTTTTCCAGCTCAGCCTAACAATGCAACGACCCATGTGTCACAGGTTCACACCAACGTTTTTGACAGAACTGACAGTTCTTTGATAGCATTTTCCCATGACAGGGGATGACAGTGAGTGTTCTTTAGACTTAAAATGTAACACTCTGTAGTCTATTCCAATCCCTTGTTTAGAAGAACACACTGTTTCAAATGTGAAGGGTCATCTTCATATGCTATGCCCTGCTTACCTTTCTAAAGGTGCTGTCCTTAACACTCCTGACAACACAACCTCAAACAAGAATTTGCCAAAACAGAAGGTGCACTTTCAGCCACAGTTTTTCCTCCAGTCTGATACGGTACATGACACAAAAAATATGGTTTCCTTATAAGGCTGTCAACATGGAGTCTGACGATCCTCCATTCTTTGGGTAACACCTACTATGTGCAGGACACTGTTGACAGCAGAGATAATGTTAAGAGCAAAAGTCAAGCAAACAGTGCACACCTCTAACCTCAGCAACACGTGGGAGGTGCAGGCAGAAATGTCAGGGAGCTGACCGACTTCGGGTTATGTGAGACCCTGCTTTACGAAGAAGGGAGAAGAAAGCAGCAGAAGACACCTGAACCTTGTCCTTATAGAATTTTTAGCCCAACAAATGTGTCACAAATATTAGAAACGATTGGATAACACTATTCCTACAAGTATAATGAACACTACACCATAATGACATCTATGCCATGGAATATATAAAGATCCGAGCTACTGCGGAGCACACTGACCCATGCCTGTATTCTCAACACTTGGTAGATGGCAGGAGAGTCACGAGTTCAAGGACAGCCTGGCCTCAAAGCAAGTCTGATGCCAGCTTACACAACATGTAGCCCTGTCTCACAGAGACCTGATGTACTATCAGAGATTAAGAACGGCTTTCTGAGGACATTAGCACTGAAGGAAGAGTGCTAGAAGAGAGACAACTTGTGAAGGAGCGAGGAAGATGATAGCCAGTGGAACTGAGCATATACAAGCCTTGGAATAGGAAACACGACATGTTAAAGGTGTTCAAAGAAAGCCAGCCCATGTAATTCAAGAGGATCGTAGCTGCAAGTACATCAGGAAGGAAGTTACCATACTTTTTCAGTTCAGACGAAGGCTGAGCCTAGGAGACTTCTAGTAAAGCCAAGAGATAAGAAAACATACTTGAGAAATACTTAGGAATAAATTAGTGTGGCACTAATCGGTGGCCCATTTAGTAGTTTTAAAGATGACAGATCTTGACTTTTTGTTTGTTTGTGTGTTTTTTGTTTTTTTTTTTCGAGACAGGGTTTCTCTGTGTAGCCCTGGCTGTCCTGGAACTCACTCTGTAGACCAGGCTGGCCTCGAACTCAGAAATTCGCCTGCCTCTGCCTCCCAAGTGCTGGGACTAAATGTGCGCCACCACTGCCCGGCTGACTTTTTTTTTTTTTAATGTGCATTGGTGTTTTGCCTGCATGTTCGCCTGTGTGGGAGTGTTGGATTCTGGAACTAGAGTTTCAGACAGTTGTTAAGTTGTCATGTGGATGCTGGGAATTGTACTCGGGACCTCTGGAAGAAGAGGCAGTGCTCTTAACCTCTGAGCCATCTCTCCAGCCCTTGAGGTTTTTTTTAGTTGAGAATAGCAATGCTGAGCTTCTGAGCTTCCTGGCTCCCAAGGAGACAGATGTCTACTGCAACAAGTTTCTCTAGTAGCAGTAACAACTTAGCAAGTTTAGTTTTCAGAAGTGTGCCAAAAAGCTGTGACCAAGGTTACAGTAAAACCAAGCATGTATTTCAAAAGTTGTTATATATTATAGGTCCCACCTCCCAACTGTCAGACAAGAGTACTAGATTCTCGAGGTGCATATTTATGATATCACATTGTACCCTTCATTTTTTTTCTTTTGTACTTCTGTAAATGATTTTGAGACTTAATGGGAAAAAGAATAGGGAACTTAGTTATGAGTCAAATAACTCTGAATATAAGTTTACAGAGTAACATCTATATCAGGAATATAACAGTATATTTGAGAACATCACAGAGAAAGCTAACCACTGTATCTTTAAGATGCTACAATATCAAAAACTAACTATTACTTCCTGACATGTGGTATCACAGCATTGGTAACCTAAGACATCTGTGTTGGGCTAGGGGCACAGCTCGGTGGCGGGGTACTTAGCTAGCACATGCAAAACAACTGGTTCAGTTCCGAGTGAAGAACTCAAGAAAAGAGGCAAAGAAGAAAAGGTTTAATGTTTAAGATATAAAAAAGGAACGACGACTTCTACACAGATAACTGAGGAGGAAATGGTATCACACACACGTTCTGTTCTCTGGTGTGAGATGATAAAGAAACTGAAATTTCTACACACCATCTATTTTATGTAACCAGTATAAATAACAAACACCCTGTCTAGAGAAAACAATGACGAAACAAAACAAGCCAGAGAAAAAAGATAATGAAAAAGAAAAAGAAGATAAGGGATAAAAACCTTCTTCTTTTTTTGGTTTTTCGAGACAGGGTTTCTCTGTGTAGCCCTGGCTGTCCTGGAACTCACTCTGTAGACCAGGCTGGCCTCGAACTCAGAAATCCGCCTGCCTCTGCCTCCCAAGTGCTGGGATTAAAGGCATGCGCCACCACTGCCCGGCTGACAAAAACCTTCTTACTAGTGAGTTACAATGTCTGCTACCCATAAGCTGTTGGTAAGATGTCATGTGTGCACTGATGTGTCTATACTATATGTGGTCACCTACTGTCACCAGGTCCTAATGCTGTCAACATCGCACTCAGGAAGGAATCCTAGGAGTATCTAATACAGCTTCTTATTTCACACATGAAAACAGTAAGGAGCAGAAGAGAAGTGTAATGAAGTCATGTATCTGACTTCTAGGAGACAGGGATTCAAACATTTGTAACGTGACAGTTTCCCAAATGGCACTCTTTCCATGCAAGTAAGACAAACAAGCAAACTTTTATTTTGTTTGTTTAAATTTTGTTGTGGTTTTAATGAGAATGGTCCCCATGTGTGCATATATTTGAATGCTTGGTCCCAGCTGGTAGAACTATTTGGGAAGGATTAGGAGGTGTGGCCTTGTTGGAGGAGGAGGCGTGTCACTGGGGGTGGGCTTGAAGGTTTCAAAAGCCTACGCCATCTCAGTTAAGATCGCTCTTTCTCTGCCTTGTGCTTGTGGATTAGATGTAAGCTCTCAGCTATGGGTCCAGTGCCACGCTCCACACTGTGATGGTCATAGACTCACCCTCTGAAACAGTAAGGAAGCTCTCAATACTCTCTTCCTTATGTAAGTAGCATTGATGTTTGTCACAGGAATAGAAAAGTAACTATGACAAATCTACATATGGATTTAAAGTTCTTGAATACATCTTAATTCCTAACAAAATAACCAGAAAAATTACAGATAAGTAAATATGTTTTTAAATGTGTATCATTTTATATATATATATATATATATGTGTGTGTGTGTGTGTGTGCACTTAAAAACACACACACACACACACACACACACACCCCATACCACAAGAGATCATCTAGACTCACAAATAAATACAGCATATTAGTCTAAAGGCTATTCTTATAATTTAAAAATTTAAGTTTAAAAAAATACCAAACTATCTCAGGAAGGCATGCAGCTCTAAAGGCATGAATAAAGGTCAGAAAACGAATTTAGTTTGTCTCAGGGACGTCAAAACGAAGTGTGGAAAGATTTGAACACATGACTTGCACTTGTTATCTACAGGAGCCTAAGGTGTTCTGCAGGGAAAGCTTGGATGATACTCTGTCCTCAACTGCCTAAACCCAGGGCACCCGGCTGGAGCTCCCCACAGCGGCCCAGGCCCAGCCAAATGACTCCTTCTTTTTTTTTCTCTAGACAATGTTCACAGGATGAGAAAGAAAGGTCTCGTTTAACTCCCTCTTGTCAATGGAAAAATATCCTTCTCTTAAGAAAGGTTTCTTGAAAACTGCAGATTGACACAAATCCCTGGGATTTACTGGCTTTCTAGACTCAAAATACTGAAGAGTCAGCCAGACTAACCAAAAGTGGAAGTCAGTTACATCTCAGCTCCTCTGAACAAGCATGTTCTGGAAAAGAAATCCATCCTGGAAGGACAGGCGTCTTCTTTATTTCCGCTCTACAACCTCTGTACCAACCACTTTCCATGAAGTAAGATTCAGCTCTTAGACAGCATGGTCCTTCCCTCCTCCTTAATAAAATGGACCAGGCCCATCAACAAATCTAAATATTTTTATTTCTTTAACAAAGCCCTTGATTCTCTTCTATATCCTGCCGGGGCTAATTCTAATTCTTAAAAATTCTTCTTGGACTATCATAAACTTGGAAAGAAAACCGAAAGCTGGTCCAACATTTCCCTCGGCATGTGGCTACAAACATGGCGCAGGCTACCAAGTCTCAACTCACTGTTCTCTAGTGATGGGGACACTGTAATAACCAGCAAGAACTATTTCAATTGCCTCTGTGGGATTATATTCCCTTTTTGCATACAAAGCCAGGGTGGTGTGCTCTGGAGTTGGTGTTAGAGAGAAAACAGATGCTTAGGATTAGCCCTGGAGTCTGAGCCCCTCCACTCCTGACCCCTAAGGTCCCCTCCGCCATCTTACTACCTGTTGGCAGTGCTGGTGTTGCTGCTCCCACTGCTGTGTTTCTGTGCCCGGCTCAACCTCCGTGGGGGCTTCGAATGCTGTAGCCGGGGGCTCGGCATGGAGGGGAACGATGAGGCGTAGCCATGTTCACACTCTAAAAACAGTAAGAAAAGAGAAAGGTTTAAGAATAGAGACACCCCAAATGCACTGACCCACAGATCCAAAGTCCCTGTAGCAACACTTTTTTTTTTTTTTTTTTTTGGAAAGTAGAAAAAGTAAAATGTTCCTACTCTCTGGTTAGAAGATAAAATCCCACTGTTTAGCCAAGGTTGGTATATCCCTTTAATACCAGCAGTCAGGAGGCTGAGACAAGATCCCAAGTCCAGGGCCAGCCTGGGTTACACAGCCAGACTCTACCTTAAGGGGAATAATCCATTCAATGTCTGAACATTAATCTGGTGACATACACAGACCCAGCCCACTGCCAAGAGAGTATATTGAAAACTCTTCTAAACCAAATTTCTTCCTCTTCTCCAAAACTCTTTCCCTCCAAGAATTCTTTAAGGTTTAGTTTTTTTACATGTGCATAAGTGTTCAGTATATGTATGTGCACCCTATGTACGAATGTTTTCTGGGATGCCAGAAGAAACCACGGACCTCTGGGAACCGGAGCTACAGGCTGCAAAGAACAGCCCAATACGGGTGCTGGGAACTAACCCTGGGTCTCCAAAACAGCAGCAATGGCTCTTAACGGCTGAGCCACCTCTCCACCACCAAGAATTATTTTTTAAAATCCTAATTTCTAACACCAGTTACCCACCCATTCACAAAAGATTTCACTTGCCTTAAACCCCCCCCCCACTCCCCCTGCCTGGCGGTGATCGTGCACGCCTTTGATCCCAGCGCTCCAGAGACAGGCAGAGGCAGGCGATCTGAGTTCAAAGCCAGCCTGGTCTACAGATAAAGTTTCGGGACAATCAAGGCTACAGAGAGAAACCTTGTCCCGAAAAACAAAAACAAAGAAACAAAACAAACAGAAAAACCTTGGTTTAAGTACAGTCACCTCTTCAGTGGCTCTGTAGCCTCGACTATTTGCGTGCCCCAGCTCTTTTGATCACAACGTCTCGGGAAGGACCTCCTCTCTCCTGACAGTAGCATTTTAGGCGCTTCATACTCCAGTACCTTCCTCAGTCTCCCTATTCCTCTACCCATCTTCACCTCCAAGGCAATCCCAACTCACTGCACTCCGGGTGCTCACAATAGCAGGGAGCCCCTCCCGCAGCTCTTCCCCGGGCACTACCCCAACCCTACTCCTCCCCCAGCTCCCACAGGCCCCGCCTCCTGCACCCACACCTACCCAGCTCCCACCCCCTTCAGTCTCCAGTGCAGTCTCAAGTTGCAAGAGCTCTTGGTCCAGCGCCCTCCGCCCTCTCCTAGGGTCCGCTCAGCAGCTGCCCCCGCGCCACTGTAGAGTCCTTCCCTTGCACCCCAGAGCTACCGATCCTCCCCTAGAGTCCCCTCTCCTCGGTCCAAGCTCCCGCTCTCACCTCCTGCACCCATGCACGCATGCACACACGCCTGCCCTCGCTCACGAGCTTCTTGCACACCTCCACTTCAGAACTCACCTGCACTCCTGAGCGAACCTCCCTCCCGGCGCACCCACCTTCCCAACCACGCGCGGACTTCCACGCACGTGCACCTCACACGCACGCACACACATTTCTTCCCACACGCGCGTGCCCCTCTTGCCGCGCCCCTCTTGCGGGCGCGCGCCTCCCCCTCACCGGTGCACGCACTTCCACACACGCGCGCACCTCCCCTCGCCAGCCGCGCCGCACTCTCCGCGCGGAGCCGGAGGCGGCGGTCGAAGCGAAGGCGTCCAGCCGTTACCTCGCTCCCTGCGCTCCAAAAACTCCGCGGCCTCCAGCAGGCGCTGCACGTTGATCATCCGCACCCGCTCCATGGGCCCCGCGCTCCCGCCCCCGGCCGACAGGAGGCGCCACAGACGGCTATAGTCTCACGACGACCCCGGACATGTGCGGCGGGCGGGCGGGCCAGCTCGGCCCCGGCTCGGCGCGCTCTCCGCCGCCCTAGCCGTGCCCGCCGCGCCCGCCGCGCCGCCTGCAGCCCGCGCGCGGTTTGTTTACTTCTCCGCGCGAGCACGGGGGGAGGGACCGGAGCAGCTGCAAGACCCGCCCCCGCCCGCCCCTTCCGCTGCCCCCTGGGAAATGTAGTCCCGCCCCTCTCGCCAGTGCACGTCGGGTGTCGAGGGACAAGGGCCGCCTCAGTGCGCCTGC
Organism: Uromys caudimaculatus; assembly: GCA_028551405.1. Taxonomy (NCBI): domain Eukaryota; kingdom Metazoa; phylum Chordata; class Mammalia; order Rodentia; family Muridae; genus Uromys; species Uromys caudimaculatus. Next base: position 7,622,013 of record CM052703.1, read on the forward strand.
GCATGGAGGAATCCGCGATGGCCTCTGGGAGTTGTAGTCATTCCTTGGCTTTCCTTTCCTCGTTCCAAGGATGGAAAGACTAAAAATTTACTTGACTTTGCTTCTGAGGAAAAGACTTGGTTCTGCTCCCAAGGAGACTCATTTCTTAGATGGTGCTGCGGGCCTAGAGTGCTCTATCTATTGCTTCTTGTGGAACTTCAATGCTTCGGTTCTCTCTCCCTCTGAAAGAGGAAAGTAACCTATCTACACGGACAGGGCCACAGATACACTGAGGAACAAAAATCGCTGTTCAGAAACATGAGATCATTTAATGAGAGCCAGAGAGGACATCTCTTCGGTCCTTCTTTCCCTCAGTTTCAACACTGGCAAAAGACGCTTTTTATTTTTGAACTGTATTCTTCCTCTATGTCTCATTAGTGTTTTTAGGCAGAAAACCTGTTCTGATGATATAAGGAAAGGAATAAAGATTTGGTATTGGATTCATACTGACCTCAGTTTAAATCCTGGCTATGTGGACCCCATGCTCCTTTTTCCTCCTATACAAGATGGATTTATTCCGTGTATGCATGATGTTGAAGCCAGTTTCGTGCCAGGCACTGAACCAGACTTTATGAATATGGTACTGAAAGGAACAGGCATGGACCTTCCTTGTTCCCAGGAAACACATATTTAGGAAGCTTCATTGTGAAGTCTAAACGAAATAATCCCATCACTCAGTGCGTTCTAGTGGTGATGGCTGCTCCTCCCATGCTCTCGTCTCTTGACTATAAGTGACACTGGGGACAGCAGCAAGCAGGGAGCACACTGAAAAGCAGCCATTTGCTGCTCTCAGCCACCACCCTCTTCCCAAGTCCCTCTCCTAAGGGATGTCTTAACCTTGGCACTACTGACACTTTGGATCTGATGGTTCCTTCTTGGAGCTGGGTTCTGTTCTGTACCTTGTTGAAAGCTCTGTGGCATGCCTATCCTCCACCCACTAGATGCCAGTAGCACACCACCACCCTTGGGCATGACAACCAAAATACCTCCAGATATTGCCACATGTCCCCTGGGACACAAAACCACCACTGGCTGAGAGCTATCTGGAGGAAGGAAACACAAGATGGCTGGAGGTGCTGCCCGCTCTAGGAGCAAGCTGGGAGCTGTGGAAACTAGCCATAACCCATCTCACTCTGATTCTGTTGACCTGCTGGTGGACATCCAAAATGACAGAGCTCTTGGTGAGGAGACAATGTCCCCTTCCTGAGGTCATGTTATTGGCTACTGCAAAAAAATACACCTCGGGATGGATCGCTTACCCTGTCACAAACATCGTGGGGTTTATGCCACATTTTAAGGCCCTCTCTCTTCTTGGTTTCTCTCTCTCTCTCTCTCTCCCTCCACCTCCCCCCCCCTTCAAAGTGAGCAATATCTCCAGTGAGGTCACAGGCTACAAAATTCTGCCAGCCCCTTTAAATATTACACTTGGCACAACATTTAAAAAATGGATGTTCGTCAAATTCAGGGAGACCCAAAAGGAGAAGTAAGGACTCACTGGCCACAGTGGGGGGGGGGGGGACTTTTCTAGACTTTGAAGAAGGGACTGTGCTTTTTCAGCTGTTGGCTGAGCCATATGGGTTTTCCCATTGTGTACTGGTAACACCCACCCCCATACCAGCCAAGGGCATTACTGGATAGAGGTAGTATGAAATTCTGTCTCTCACTCCCCACCCCCCTTCTATCATTCACTCTGCCAGGTGTGGTGGCTCGAACCCTTAATCCCAGCACCCAGGAGGCACATCCAGGCAGTTTCCTATGAGTTTTGGACTCTATGATGAGCCCCAGGACAGCAAGGATTACATAGAAAGACCCTGTCCCAGAAAACCAAAACACACAACTAACATCGTTCACTCAGAACACCCGCTAGTTGAAAATAAAACCTATAAGGTTAAGAGCCAGGTGTGTTGGTGCAAGCCTTTAATTCAAGCACTCCCAGGAGATAGAAACAGATCTCTGTGAGTTCAAGACCAGTCTGGTCTACACATTGAATTAATGAGTTCCAGGTCAGCCAGGGCTGTACTGTGATACCCCGTCTGGGTCGGGAAGAAGGAAGAAAAGACAGATTATTGAGTCTAAAAGTTCACTTTTACCACTGGCAGAACCCCTTAAAGTATTCCACGCCAAATTCCAAGGGCTCTGGGAATGGAAGTCACTTTCATAGCACCTGAGAGTCTAAAGTGTCCAGTGACAGGTAAAACCTGTGTGGCACGCAATCAAAAAAATGATGTAAAACCTGAAAATACCCATGAATTGAAAATGCACTTGGTTTTATTGATCACAGTATAGAGCCAAATGGAAGGTCAGTGAAAAAAGGCTGGATAGGTGTCACAGCTGACTCCACAAGAGTCACCAAGAGGCCACCTGCACATGAGGAAAGGCACTGGCCTAGTGACAGTGGGCTGATACATATACAGAAATCTCCAGCCTTTTCTATTCGCAATTGAATAGGCTGATGCACGCGCGCACCCCCCCCCCCCCAACTCTGTGTTAGCCAGGGGAGCCCAGAGGCAGCCATGGCTTTGCTTTAGTTCAGATGAAGCCAATTTGCACTACAAACGTGGTTGGGAAAACAGGAAAGCAAGAGTTTCATGTCTATAGATTCAAGAGCTGGGACGTTCGTTCCCAGTCTCTGGTTCCACCCTCTCAGTAAAGAAAGTCAGTCTCTGTCTCGCTATTCCTCTCCCTCTATCCCTCCCCCCTCTCCCTCCCCATTTGAAAACTGCAAAAGTCCCCCAGCTCTGCCACCATCGAGGGAGGATGGGGGCCAAGCTCTACTCCTGGGGTCCTTCCTGCCCCTTCAGTCGCTAGTTCAGTTTAGCAGATGGAAATTCCCAAATGTACTGCAAACGCATACATGGAGGCTGATTAGCATATCGTTCTGCATGCAGACAGGTGACTCGGAGAAAGGAGGCAAGGTCGAGTTCAGTTACAAGTCCGTCGTCATTGTTAGGGACACCAGGGTGGTTCGGGTTCCGAATCTCCAAAGTGCTTACCGTGTGGGCACTGCTTTCAGCAATTATCTTTTAAGGCTTTCAGATAGCCAAGGTTTAGACAAGAGAGAATGAGTTCTGAGGTCCTAGAAACCAACTGTATTAACAGTTACCCATTTTCCCACCCTCACCCCGCTCCCACATGAAGACAGCAGCCTCTTCCCCTCCTCTTCCTTCAGGGCCCAGGAACGTGAAGAGCCACGGAAAATCTTGGCTCTGCCCAGTGAGTCAGCCTTGTCTAACTTTGTGCGTAAGCTCTCAAGTCAGCGGCAGCTCGGGAGCTGCGGGGCTGTGTGCAGCCGAGATAAATTTGGGTCTAAAGGAATGACGTAATGCTAAACCCGAGAGGTGGCTGCCGTCTCCCAGGGCTCCTGTCGCCAGGGCTGCCGGCTGACTTCCCAACCACATAGAAACGCACCAAGCGACCCAGGTGCCCAGGCTGGGGAGACAGGGAGAGGACAGGGAGGGGGTAGCGGCAGAGGAGGCGGTGGGTAATCCCAGATCGCTGAGTCTGGAAGTTTGTTGTTTTTAACTCCAGTTTTTCTAGTGAGATCAGACCACTGGCAAAGGCGCAGACAGCTGCACTTGACTTCCATCCTGACCCATCTCTTGCCTTAGAAAAGGGCTTTTTAAAAAAATTATTTTATTCCATTCCAGTCGCTGTCCCCCCTTCCGCCCGCCCGCTCCCCAGTTCCTCCTCCCATTCCTCCCCCTTGCCTCAGAGGACTTTTTACATTTTATTAAATGACCCTTATTACAGCTGACTATTTTGGTGATTTTAATGGTGAACTAAACTCTCAAATGTCCCCTTCCTTCTTCTGTTTTTGTTGTTGTTTGTTTTTTTCTGGTTTTTTGTTTGTTTGTTTGTTTGTTTTGCATATACTTGGATCCAAGAAGTCTGCATTGCAGGATTCAGTTAATGTGCACTGCTAAGTGGCTTGCTCACCCTGGAGAACACACCTCAAACCCAGACCTGGCGAGGGGGCACCCTAGGGCTGGTGGGGTGGTAGGAAACTCAAAAGGGTTTTGGTAGAGTGGTGTCCAGCGAATGTCGCCCCCAAATGGTCCATAGTCGTGGACATTTCTATCCTTAAGCTGATTTCTCAGTCCAAGTGTCCATCTTTTTCTGTTCAGAGAAGTATGCCCACATACCAAAAGCCACACACACAGCTGGCACACCGGTGGGGAAAGGATTGAAACCTAAGCCTAGAGCTGTACACTACCATCTCATCTCTAGAATTTTCTGAGTGACTCATGTTTAAAAGGAAAGAAAATGGATGGGGTCTCTCTCTCTCTCTCTCTCTCTCTCTCTCTCAAGTGGATTTACGTTTTCTGATCTTTTGGACCTGCGGGGCCCCAATCTCAATGCTTTAAATGGTACCTTCTTAAAGGGTCCCAAGGCATCCCGAATCAGCCTTTTCTGTTCAAGGTTCAATTTTCCCTAAAGAAAGGTTACTCTGCCAGCTGCTTCTCTGGCAGTGAGGACCACAAGCCTCAGACCCAACCTCAGAGTCCCTCCCTAATGAAATAGCTCCAACCCCCAGGTCTCTGCAGCACCACGCAGCTGCCTTCCTTGGAATGTCTCCTGAGTCCTTCGAAGCTGGCGTCAAGGAATCCTCACCTGTAGTTTGTTTTTATAGTCCTGTATGCTGGTAGATCTCATGATGTCAACCACACCTGTGCATAAGACCTGCTCAACCGTGAGATGTTAGTTTCCCGAAGCCTTGCTCAAACCTATACATTTGTATTTTGTTCAGAATTTTTTCACCTATATTCAAGATCAGGAATAAACTAGAAAAGGCTGGGGTGTGGCTCTGTGATAAAAGCTTCCCCAAGATCCCGAATTCAATCCCCAACACCACAAAAATAAATAAGTTGTCATTTTTATTTCATTTTAAGACAGCATCTAATGTAGCCCAGGATGGCCTCAAACTCACTATGCAGCCAAGGATGGTCTTGAATGCCCTGTTCCTCCTGCCTCCACCTCCCCAAGTGCTGGGACAGCAGGCATGTGCCACCATCCCGGCTAATTTTCTTTCTTCTTGCTTTTATTTAGCTATTAACTTCTTGTGTGTGTCTCTGTGTGTGTGTGTCTGTGTGTGTGTGTGTGTGTGTCTGTGTATATGTGTGTGTGTGTGCGTGTGTATGTGTGTCCCTGCACACAGGCGTCTGAATGCATGCCCACTCAGAGGTCAGAGGAGGACCTTGGGTATCCCTGCCCTATCACTTTCTGCAGCATCTTCCTGAGACAAGGTCTCCCACCGAACCTGGAGCTTGCTGGTTCTCAGCCAAGCTGTAATGGCCAATGGACAGTAATCCTCCTGTCTCTACCTGTAGTCACTCATGCAGTGCTGGAGTTACAGCCCACAGACTTTCCTATGAGTGCTGGTGAAGACAGGAAATTACCTACTGACTATCCCCCACCCCAACCACCCCAATTAGAAGCCATTAAAATTGAATTTTTTTTGTTTGTTTGTTTGGTTTTGTTTTTCGAGACAGGGTTTCTCTGTGTAGACCAGGCTGGCCTCGAACTCAGAAATCCACCTGCCTGTGCCTCCCAAGTGCTGGGATTAAAGGCGTGTGCCACTACTGCCTGGCTCATTAAAATTGATTTTAAAGCCATTAAAAATAATAAATAAATTTTAAAAATGCAGAAGCTGAGTTTTTGGGACACACCTTTAATTCCAAATGGCAGAGGCAGACAGATCTCTGTGAATTTGAAGCCAGCCTGGTCTACATAGCAGTTCCAGGCTAGAAGGACTATCTAGTAAGGCACTGTCTTAAACAAAAACAAACTAAACTAAAAAACAAAAAACAAAAAAACTGCCAGAGGCCAACCCCAGTGCTAAAATTGGGCCTTGCAGTCTGCCGTGGCCCCAGAGTCCACCACCCTCCTTTCCCCTTTGAAGAACTGGCCTGGAGCAGCCCTGCACCCTGCCCTCTGTTGATATCACCACTCTTTCCTGGTGGCACAGACTGGGGAAGGTTCACAGTAGGCCCCAGCAGGCCCTAGGCACTAAATCACATACCTAGCCCCCTCTGCTTCAGGTGCAGCAGTTACAATAAAAGCACAGGCTCTTACTCGTCCGAAGATTCGGATGCTATCGCCTCATCCTCACTTTCAGCTTGATTCTAGAATGCTAGGAGTTTCCAGAGGGCCTAGAACAAAGGGCATCCATTTATCTACCACCTTGCTGCCATGTAACTGTGTGTTAGTCAGTGTTTTATTGCTGCGAAGAGACACCATCACTGTGGCAACTCCTATTGTCAAGAAAAGCATTTGATTGGGACTGGCTTACAGTTCAAAGTTTCGGTCCTTATCGTCACAGCAGGGAAACACACAGGCTGACAGGGTGCTGGAGGGACAGCCTAGAGTTCTACATCTAGATCTGCAGGCAGCAGGAAGAGAGAGTGACAACGAGCCTGGCTTGAACATTTGAAGCCTCAAAGGCCACGCCCCAGTGACACACTTCTTCCAATAAGACCACACCCACTCCAACAAGGCCACACCTCCTAATCCTTTGATGTTGTGCCACTCCCTAGGAGCCTAGGGGGCCATTTACATTCAGATGCATGCACACACAGCACTGCTTCTACAGTTAGCTCTTTAACCCTCAGTCTCTGAGACTTTTGTTTGACAGATGAGGCCCAGAAAGAGAAAAAAAAAATTGCTCAAGGTCACAGGAGCAGCAATTAGAGTCAAAGCCAGATCTCTGGACACCACTCCATCCCACCCCCCACTCCACACACAATGTGGCCAGGAAAAAATTGGTCAATAGTCTCACCTATTCCTCTAGGTGGCTTTGGGATGTGTTAGAATAGGATTCCCATATCCTGTAGTGGGCAGGAACCAAGGATGCTCTAAACTCTGCAATATTTAGACTATTTTCCACCACCATTGGACCAATAGCTCTCAGCTTTTGGTTTGTTTGATTTGGGGGCTTCTTCTCAAGACAAGGTTTCATTATGTAGCCAAGGCTATCCTAAAAGTTGCTAGGTATCCCACTCTATCCTTAAATCCCAAATCCTCCTGCCTCAGCCTCCCCATTGGGATTCTAGCTGTGAACCACCACAATGGGCACAATAGTGTTCTTGTTATAAGCTAGCTCAGAAAATTCATCATTCAGCAAATATGCCCTAGACCTCTTGCCAAGCGATAGCACTGAAGAGAAAGGCTTGATCCCTGTCCCCAGGGCACCCATCTTCTGACACACAGACTGACGATAAACAAGTAAAAAGCTGTAAATCATGTCAAGCGTACCAATGCTTAAGTGATAAAGAAACATGGTACATGCAGATTCTGACGGAGCAGATGTGGGATGGAGCAGGGGCAGCTAAGGCCCCGGGGGAAGGCAAAGGTACCCATCCCAGAACATCATTAAACTCTGAAAAACACAGATGAAATGTCTAGCATGGATTTGGGTTTTGTCCTAAATGAGGCAGGAAACAAGGCTTTAAACGAGTGAGTGGCATGAATCCAGTTACATTTAGTCACTCTTGTTTCTAGAGCTCTACTCCGGACAGGAGGAGGTTAGCCCTGTGGAGGAGATTAGCCCTGTGCTGTCTGAAAGGAACCATCTAAGCCACACTGTCACCGCAACAACTGGGAGGGACCTCAAGCCCAGCTCAGAAATCCACACCGTCTTTGTCCTTTGCCTTCTCTGTGGAAGCCCTTGGCGCCAAGCACCGGCCAGCCCAGTTGCCCCACAAACTGGGGCGTCCCAGAAAGTCTTGGAGCCTAACAGGGTGTGGATGCACAGCCCCGACAGCCAGCCTATAGTGCCACAGGTGCCCTACTGGTCGGGTGAGTTTCTCAGAGGGTGCTGGCAAGGTGGCTCAAGCAAGCAAGCAAAACTACCCCAGACCATCAGCCTCCAGGGAATGGCTTTTGTGTCAAGACTGGAAAATCCTGGAAGCTCTAGGGAGATACCTTCCTAGAGCCCTCAGCCTGTAACTCAAACACTCCAGACTCTATCTCTTGCCTCTTGTTAACCTGAAGCTCCCTGAGGCTTCTCTCCCAAGCCCCTAAGGAAGAACAGTGGGTTTAAGTTCCAGCCCTATTGCTAGCCTATTGTTAGCATGTGGCCTTGGGAAAGTGAGCCAGCCTTGCTAAGCTGAAGCTCTGGACAGCTATAAAAATGAGGGTAATTATAGCACCTGCCTATGGGATGTTTGTGAGGACTTAATGCAGAGTGCTTAGCATTGTGGAGCACATAGTAAATGCTCAGTAAAAGGGGGCATTAGCATCATTCCTCTGGAGAACAGGAGGGAACCTGCACCTGTCTCTTGGGAGGGAGACTGGGTATCAGACTCCCAGGGGACAGACTAGAACTGTGTATTGGTTTCTGTTTGGCTAATACTTGAACCAGAATATGCAACTGAACTGGAGAGCTGACGGACTTCACTCTCAGGGCACCAAGCAGAGTTTAGCTCCTGACCATTTTAGATATTCCTTGTTACATGAAGCTAAGTTTAAAAAAAAAAAAAAAAAAAAAAGCTAAGTTAAAAAAAAAAAAAAAGGCTGGTTAAAAAAAAGAAAGAAAAAAGGATGAGGGAAAGTTGTGTGCAAGGCATTCAGAGTTTAAGAGACATGGCAGGGACCGTCAGGCTGCGCGGCCGTAGGAGGTAACTGGGGGGCCATTCTGTAGCTCTGGCCCCTCAGAGATAAAAACAAGGAGGCCACCAGCTCCCTGTGCCACCCGTGGCTAGAAGTTGCATAGCCTAGGCCTGCCCTCTACTTTAATACAATGGATTGCCTATTGGAAGCCAAACCAACTTCATTCTTTTTTTTTTTTTTTTAATTTTATTTTTGATACTTTATTTACATTTCCAATGTTTCCCCTTTTCTAGGTCTCCTCTTTGGAAGCCCCCTATCCCCTCCCCATCCCTACCTCTATGAGGGCCAACTTCACTCTTGCATCCTTGTAGCAACAATAAATATACAAAGTAAAACATTTCCGCTACTAGATAGGCGGAATCTCTCCTTTTTGATTTAAGCTTGAATCTTCCTAATGGTGTCCTCCCTCGGGACAGCGTGGTTATCTTTGTAATTCTCTGTGCTTCGGTCCCTTAGGAGACATTGGAGCTGGGTAGCCAAGGGCAGTGGATGGACAGTGAGACTGGTAAAAAGGACTCTCAAGCACAGAAGGCCCACCAGATCTGTTGAAGTTAGGGGGGGCAAACATAAAACACAAAGCTTTTTAAATGTTTGGTTGGGGGCTGGGGTGAGGGAGAGCACATAGGAAGAACCCATACCCCCAACCCCCAACACATACACACAAAAGGGTTTCTCTGTGTAGGCCTCGCTGTCCTGGAACTCACTCTGTAGACCAGGCTAGCCTCCCGAGTGCTGGGATTAAAGTGTACACCACTGTGTTTGGCTCAAACTCCTTTTGGAACTTCAGGATGAGTTTTTATTCTGTCCATAATGGGGGATAGAGCCAAGGACACAAATCTCAAGTCAGTTCCTGCACCCCACCGTTGGTGGGATTCACTTTGAGACAACTGACTTCCTGAATAGAGCAGTGCCTCAGTTGGTGGGTGCTTGCCTACCATGCATGACACCTGCATGATTCCCCAGCACTCCATAATCAGATGTGGGGTACATGCCTATAATCCCAGCACAAGGTGAATCACAAGTCCAATGTCCTCTTCAGCCACGGAGTGAGTTTCATGGCTAGCCTAGGCTACATGAGATTTTCATGGCTAGCCTGAGCTACATGATATTTTTTTTCCTTTAAAGGGTAACTAAAGGCCAGGTAGTGGTGGCGCACGCCTTTAATCCCAGCACTTGGGAGGCAGAGGCAGGCGGATTTCTGAGTTCGAGGCCAGCCTGGTCTACAGAGGGAGTTCCAGGGCAGCCATGGCTACACAGAGAAACCCTGTCTCGAAAAACCAAAAATAAAAAAATAAAATAAAGGGTAACTAAAATTTTTTAATCCTGACATTGAAATTGAGTACACACTCCATGAAGGCAGCAACTGCTAGAACCTAGCACCATGCCAACCTTACAGTAACAAATAAACGGGCTAATGTGCAGAACTGATTTAGGGAGACATTCCTGGTCCACAATGTAACTCCGTCTTATTAAAACAGTTGCCACAAAAGCCTTCCAGAGGAATTTCTCTGGTCTAAAATATTTTTGAAAGGGATCCTGTTTATGTGTTTCCTGAAGACTTGTTGCTTAAAGCAAGAGTCACCTGAGCTTTCAAAATGTTTCACAAGTGAGGAGCCCAGCCCAGCAGCCTGCCCAGATGAGGAAGCAAAGACTGATCTCCAGTCCAGGATTACAGTGGCAGGTGCCCATTGCTCTGAACCAGAGAAATGAAGCCAGACTTTGAAGGCTTTAAGACCAAGTTAAGACCGCTCAGAGACGGTGGAGTCAGAGGTAGTTGCTGCCACAAGTTTAGAAAAGACCCAGAGAGTAGGCTCCCCTCTGCCCCCCATCCTAGGCTCTCCCTTCCTCTCTCTGTCTCCCTCCCTCTCCTCTCTTCTCTCCCTTCTCCAGACTCTAAGTCTAGAACCCCACCCAATTTCCTTGTTTAGACTTAGAATGGCCACCAGTGTCACCGGCTCCTGTCTCCTTCCCCGCCACCCCTCATCTGTGAGAGAAAATATTTTTCTTAGTACAGCAAAGTCAAATTAGCTTCATTTTGAAAGACTACGGAGAATGTTGCAATGACCTACGCAATAACTAGACACACCCTGGGCTCAGTAAACCAGGCTTGAGAACTGCTGAGTTTATGAGCACCTGACCTGTAAAACAAAAGCTGTTTGGTGCTCTATCTACGACCCAGTCTTCTATCATATAGATGAGAACACTGCACAGAAAGGCCTTGTTCAAGCCTCCGCTGTGTCACAGTGGGCAAGCCATTGTCCCTCTCTGGCTGCTGGGGCACCCTGTGGTCAAGATGCTGCTTTATCACCTGCCTACTTTAAACCTCAAACTGAAAACGGAGGGCAAAAAGAAGCGGGGTTCAAGCCCAGCTTGCTTCCTTCGTTCTGCAGAATGTCTCTTTTCTTACTCAGTTGTCTCTTCTTGCTTCTTCCTCCCCCCCCTTCTCTTCCTTAAAGAAAAAGAAACCGAAAAGCCACAAAACCACAACTCACCTCCCCAAAACGGGTCACTTGGAAGCCAGGGCCATGTGGGGTTAGGTGCGCTAGGCCTGACATGCTGGTGGTATCTAAGTGAAGACCAAGCCAGGGCAAGCATGTGTTTCTCCTCCAGAAACCCAGTTTAAATCAATATTTATCCAACTGTATATATAGAGAAAGTGGTTGTAGGGGTAGGGGGTGGGGCGGGGAGTGGGGGGGGATCTAAACTGTACAAGCCACAGTGACTGATGCAGATCGAAATCCTGGTGGCCAACTCCCTTCAAGACTCAGCATTTGATGAACCTGCTGCTGGCCTCAGCACCATAGCGACAGCCCTAAGTCCTCTAATATGCCCGTAGGACAGACTTGGGATAAGGCGGCAAACAGGAGGGGGTACTTAGTGTTTCCCAGGAGCCCTGAACTTGAGTGAAGGCCAGGATAGTTGAATAACCAAGAATGGGATGGGGGTGGGGTGGGGAGAACCAACCCTCTCTGGTTGGCTACTCTGACTTAAGTCCCACTTTTCTACACAAGGTGTGTACAGGAAGACTTTGGAAAATCAACAGGGTGTTCCAAATACCAGCCCTGTTTCATGTTGCTGGGTGACCTTAAGCAAGTCATTTCAAACCCGCCTGGACTTCATTCCTTGGCTGTAAAATGAGCACACGTGTATGTGGTGAAGCCGTATAGGCTCTGGCGCTGGAGGCCCAGGTGGCAAACAGCTCTGTCACCTACTAGCCACATGATTTTTGGGGAAGTTACCCAGCATCCCTGCACCTCAAGTCCTCAACCCCCTACTGCAAAATAGAGGTAGTAAAATTGCGCGTGCTACAGGGTGGTTGGGGACTGGGAAAGATAACTCCTGGCTGGTCCCCACACTAATCCTTGTCAGGATTCAATAAATGGGAGTCAGCATTGGTATTATGCAATATGATTAGAAGCCACAGCTGCGGTGTGCTGGCACCTTCAATTTCCAGTTTCACCTCTAGACATTGCTCAGCCATCTCCAAATGAAGACCCGCTCCTGGGTGAGCCTAGGGAGGGTATTGGAGTTAGAGCCGATCACGTGTGAGCACCTGCTGCTTCGGCTTTATAGTTGGTGTATCCTCCTTCCCTAAACCTCCATAGCAACAAGAGCTCACTTCAACTTCCTTCATTTCCTGAAATCCTGCCTTCAGCCCCTGGGTGTCCTTCACAGAGTACCCAGTACCTGGAAGCTCTGGAGTTCCGAAAGCCATAGTCTCGTCTACCTCTGGCATCTACCACATTTTAAACCTGCACCAAATCCAAAAAACACAGTTTAAAACTCGGACAAAATGGGGGCCTGATTTAGCCGTGATTTTTACACATCTCTTCTAAATATGAACCCCCGATCTCTCCACCTCACTGTGACTCACCCCACAGAACTTGCAGGGGAAAAAGGCGATCACAGAGTTGATACTCGGTGCTTATCATGAATCAGTGAGTTCGTCCAAAGATGCCTCCTGGGTAGAGCTATAACCTGTTTGAACATTAATGCCCTCTGCTTAAGCACAAGTCACTCTAGTGCCGATTTTCTAAGCAAGGACTTCTTCATTCTTCCCATCACAGCTGTTGACAGTTATGTAGATTCAGCCGACCAGACCTGACCCATTATCTACTTTGCAGGTCCTGGACTTGCTGCCCCCAAACACTCAAAACCCAGTATTTCCAGCTTTGGTCATGTCTCTGATCTCCAAACCTGATCACACGCCAAAGGCAACTCATTAAGAAATCTATAGCAAGTGCTTACTGGACTGATGATACATGAGGTCTTCAGTTTGGATCCCCAGCACCCCATGTACAAGCCAGTCGGTGTTGCGCATTGGTGACCCCAGTGCTGGGGGCAGGGCAGAGACAGGCAAATCCCAGGAGTTCATTGGCCAGCCATCCTAGCCAATCATTGAGCTCCAAGTTCATTAAGAGACTACCTCAGAAAATACCTCTGGCCTCCACAGGGCACACAAGAGAGAAGCTCGCACACACCCCCAACTCACAACTGAATGTATATACCACACTCACACACACACACAAGATGTTGTTATTCTCCCTGCAAAGACAAAGCTAACACATGGGAAACAAGTAGAAGATGGTGAGAGCTCAGGGGAATTTCTTTTTAAACAATTATGTATATATGTGAGCGTCTGTGGGTGTGAGAGTGTCTGTGTGTCTGTGCATGAGTGCGTGCATGTACCAAAGGTGTCCAAGGAGGTCAAAAGAAGGTATTGTATCCTCAGGGGCTAGAGGCAAGGCAGTTGTGACCTGCCTATTGTGTGTGCCAGAGACAGAACTCAGATCCTCTGCAAGAGCAGCTCCTTCCTCAACTGCTGAGCCATCTCTCCAGCCCCATAAGTTACCACTTATTGAGCACGCACTGTGTTTCAGGTGCTTGAAATGTTTAAAACCGGTGATTCCGTTGCTCTGTGATGATGTAAGGGGGGTGGTATCGTTATGTTCCCATAGTACAGTCTCAGAGAGGCTGAGTAGCTTGTGTCCAAACAACAGTAGGAATCTGGACCTCTGATCCTTCTGACTGCCAAGCAACACACTCAACTAATCTGACCCAAAAATTAACACCCAGTGAGCTGAACAGCCCATAGGCTTCAAGAAGGAGGTAGGGATCAGTCTACTTCATGAAGGAAGGGTAGGACACAGAAACTCTGTTGAGTAGGAGAATGAGGGTGTCCTGCACTGAGGCGAGCACAGGGGCATGAAGCCTAGTGACTGGCGGACCTGCTGGGCTGGAGTTGAGGTTTCATGGCCAGGCAGAGATTAAGTCAGGAAGGCAGGGTGGGGCCAAATGACACCTCACAGCAGCAGCTCCCAGCACCAGCTTCCTACACCAACCGGAAGAAGCAGCTGCGGGCCTGCCCATTACCCTAGGAACACACCCTACCTCAAACCCAGGCAGTCTACTCCAGTAAGTAAACCGTGGCTTCTATTCCCACCGAATCACTTTCCCTGTCTGATGGCGCCTCCAAAGACCTGCCCCAAACACTGGAAGTCGTCTTTCCCCTCCAGGCCTGGGCTACCACAGTAACTTTTTCCACTTACAGGGGCTTGCTTGTTTTTAGGATGTATATGTACGTGTTATGCGTACATCTGTGGAAAGGCCAGTGGAGGCCAGAGGTCTGGGGCCTCCTAGGAGCTTAAGTTACTGGTGGCTGTGAGACGCCCAACGTGGGTATCGGGAACGCATCTCAGGTCTTCTGCAAGAGCAGTGCGCACTCTTAACTGCGGAGACGTACATATAGGTGATGATGTCACAGGCTATTTCCGAGTCATGTAGGGCCACTGCCTACATGATAAATATTTCTGGAAGCTTTTGAGATTCATAGATTCATACCAGGTGACATTTCCTGAGACTGTACCTGTATTACCTAGGGAATTCCTTCCCTCGCATGTAGTACAGGGTCAACACTAAGTAACTATTTGAACTCCTCCCTCAAGAAAAATCACCCCATCTAATGGAAATAAGTCATCACTGCGGCCAAAAGTTGGTGAACACTCCCAGTACGGAAACCTCAAAGAGGCAATAAAAAGTAGTTTTGGCTACAGTGGAAAATAAGCCAAGCTCCGGCCAAGTTGAGTACTTTGCAAACACTGAAAAACCAAACGTGTGAACACGTGATCAGACGCTACCGGCGCATCTCAAGAACAGCTCAGCGAACCCGAAATGGAGTCGAAAGGGCAGGCACTTGTCTGAGAGAAGAGAGCCCCTTTAAGAAAAGACTGGACCAGCTGGCTGCACTACAGTGCCTAGTGATTTCCTGGCTCACGTCCTGTCTCCGCCCCCTCAGCCTCCGGCCTCAGCAACGCGTGACGTCAGGAGAGGCGGATGCCGCCGATTGGCTGGACGATACAGCTAGGTCAAGTCCAGTCGGAGGAAAGAAGTTTGTCTCCATGTGGAAACCATGTGTCTAGCGCTGGGAGGGGGGAGGAGGAGAAGGCGGAGAAACTGAGATCAAGTGATTACAGGGGAGCTCGCTGAAATGAAGGCGGGGAGGTTGTGCACCTGAATCAGCCAGCCATACCCTTTGCAGTAGTGACCTAAAAAATAAAATAAAATAAAATAAAAAAGACTCGCACAACAAAAACAACAACAACAACAACAACAGCAACAACAAAAAAACCTTGGACACCCACCCCCATCATAATAACTACAAAGCATAGGTGGGGAGGGTTTTTACTTCCTCCAAAAAGCCAGGGGCAGGGAAATGCTGGAATACTATCGGAACGCCCAGATCTACATCCGCCCCCCCCCCCCTCAACAACTGAATGATGTAAGCGTTTCGGAAAGCAGAGCTCTGGAGCAAAACAAGCCCCGCGCGCGCGGAGCGACCCGCAGTGCCCGAGCCCGGCGCACGCACGACCCGCCCCCCGACTCGCGTTATTGCTGTGCACACGCGGACCGCCGTGACGCGCGGGCATTGTGTGCAGAGAGCAGAAAACAACGGCGAGCGCCGGCTGCGCGGAGAAGCGCCCCCAATAAAGCGAGACAGATGTAGGGCCCGGCGTTTGCCGTACTGGGGGGGATCCAGTCCGCGCGGGGGAGGAGGAGCGTGGGGCGAAGAAAGTGGCCAGAGTGAGCCGCAAGGGTGGATAATCTGGGGGTCCGACGGGTGGTCTCCTCGAGTTTGCGGGAGGGTCACCCTCGCCTGTGTGAGCTGTCGCGGAGGGAGCGAGGGCCTGAAGCCGAGTCGCTGCAGCCGAGCCAGGAACGGCGCAGCGCCCCACGCTCTCGGGGAAATCTGGGGGCTGTTGGCATCACGTCATTTCGAGCCAAACAGCAGCGGCGAAAAGACGCGAGAGTGCTAAAAATACTCCCGCGGGGAGCCGGTCGGAGGAGGGGGGCTGCGGGCTGGGGGGCTGATTACGCACATGAAGTTGACTTTGACTGGGGTGCAGAGGCTCTGGAGCCCCTCTCTATGGTCGGCCGGCTTGCAGAGCGGACACCCAGGGAGAGGGTCCGAGAGGAAGCCCCTCCACTGCACCGGCCTCTGGAGCCTTGGCTCGATCACCACGGGCCCGCCCCGCGCGGGGCAGCCCAGCCGGGCGCGCCCGGCTCTCTGCTTACGTGACTAGTGGCCACGCCGGAGCCCCGACACGGGGTAAACAAGGAGGTGGAGGCGGCCAGAGCGCGGGGGGGGGGGTGGGGGGGTGGGTAGGTCTCCGATTGCGGGTATGAAGTGTGTGTGGGGGGAACACGAGAGCCTGGGGAATCTCTGGCTACCTCCTTAATATTCCTTGTTGCGGGGGTTGGGGGATGAGGTTCGCTGAACATTGCCAAGGTGCCCTCTTTGGGTGCACCCCCCCCCCCCGAGTCAGAGTCGGCGCCACGGGACGGACTCCAGAGACAGGGGATCCGGGAGGGGGACGACTAAAGAAATCGCGCCCCTCCCCCTGCAACAAAAGCAAACACACCAAACAAAACCACCTCTTCACCCAGCTCCCTACTAGCCTGGGCTTTTCAGAAACTATTCTCCAGACGAATGCAAACCTCCCCCCCCCCCCCCTTACACACACCCGGGTGAATAATCACTCAGCGACTCGGCTCCACAGCCTGACTGAGAGGTGCCTCTGGCAAGCCAGGCAGGCACTCGGAGCAAAGAGGCGACAAGAGAAAGAAAAGATCGCACCACAGACCTCCCGACAGAGAGCCTTATTTTGGTCTTACCCGGTCCCCACAATTGCGCTGGGGATACTCATTTACTTTAACCCTAAAGGCCCGGGTGTATTTGGTGAAGGTGTTTTTGTGTTTTGAGGGCTGTTGTATATATCTGGGGGGGGGGGGGGTCCTTGCAAGATCTGACACGTTGCAATCAGGTCTCTCTCTCTCATTGATCTCCTACTTGTTCTGACAGATTACACATCTCGTTTTTCTCTTCTCTGTGAGTCTTTCTCCCCCCTCGGCCCGGTCTTCCTTCTCACTGCTATTATTCTGATGGTGCTGGAGACGCAGCACACGCATGCCCCGGTTAGGGTGCTGAGTCGAATGCCTGGCGAGAGCTGGGGGCTCCAACGGGCAGGGACAAAAATGAAACAAATACAGAGAGGAAGCCCAGGCCCGGGTGGGGTTCCTAGCATCGGTCTCCACCTGGGGGGGGGGGGACGAGGGGGGGGACGGAACCCAGTAAGGCGTTTGCCTTGCTCGCCCTGTGCGTCTCAGAAAATAAAGAAAACGTACACAACAGCCCACACCTTCTTCCCCAACTATTGTTTCTGCGGAATCCTAAAGTTTGCTTTTAGCCACGTCCCCCTTGCCAAGTCCCCCCCACCCACCCCAGCGCGCGCAGGAGCGCAGGTCCAGAGAGGGCTGCTGGTGCTGCCGGGTTCCTCTGGCCTGTTTCTTTGAGGGGACCAGAGACCGTGGCATCCCAGAGCCAAGGAGGCACAGGGGAACTGTGTCTGTGGACACGATGGCCTGAGCCCAGTCCTACTGTGGGAAGGGAGGGAAAGCGAAGTAGGCAGGAAGACGAGCCGGAGTCCACGGCGTGGAGAGCTGTTCTGTGGCGGCGGCGGTGGTTGTTATTGTTGTGATGTGTGTCTGTGTTTTCTTTCTGGAAGCCCTGAGATCTGCTTACGGTTTCCAACTTTCAGCTTCTAATCCCTACCCAACCCCGGAACGAGCGACAAAAAAACAAAAAACAGAAAAACAAACCAAAACACTTGTCTGCCGGAGAAGGCTCCGGAAAGAAAAGGAGGAAAAAAAAAAAAAAAAAGGAAGAAAGGCGACCTCGGAGAGACGAGCTCGCAGCCTCTCAGCCCAGTTGTCACCAAACAACAACACTCCCCCACTCCTCGACCAGGCCGTCCTCCGGGCCTGCTGGAGACCGACAG
The DNA here is from genome assembly GCA_028551405.1 of Uromys caudimaculatus. Lineage (NCBI taxonomy): Eukaryota > Metazoa > Chordata > Mammalia > Rodentia > Muridae > Uromys > Uromys caudimaculatus. The sequence continues at coordinate 7,639,994 of CM052703.1, forward strand.
ACCAAGGCACCGACAGGCTCCCCTTCGCTGTCTTTGTTACATCTTTAGCAGCTTTGTGCGTGCGTGCGTGTCCTTTCTCCGGTGTCATCGGCTTTACTGCCGAGGGTGCGTGCGTGTGTGTGTGTGTGTGTGTGTGTATGTGTGTGTGTGTGTGTGTGTGTGTGTGTGTGTGTTGCGGAGGGGGGGCGGCGAGCGGAGCAGGCGACAGGGGTCGCACAAGGGGGCAAGAAAGAAAGAGCTGGGCGCAGGCGAGCAGCCGGGGTCCCCAAACTTACTTTTGTTTTCTTTCTCGATCTGCTCCAGGTAGCTGGCTGCCTCGAGCAGAATCTGCACGTTCTGCAGAAAAGTGTTGATGTGCTTCTCCATCGAGTTCTCGCTGGTGTTGAAAATGTCCGAGAAGGGGCACCGGGGCTTGGCCCCCGCAGGCTCCTCGGGCTGCGCCGGGGGCTGGGGCGCGGCCGCGGCCGGGGGCATGGCCGGGGGCGCGACGGGGACCAGCCCCGCGCCCTCGCAGCGAGCCTCCTTGCGCGGCCGCCCGCGTTTGCCCATGGAGGCACGGGGGTCCGCGGAGCTGCTCCTGGTCCGGGGCTGCTCGACCGGCCGAGCTGCGGGGCCCCTGGGAGACCGGGCCTGCGGTAGCCGAGGAGGCGCCGGGGCAAGGAGCCGGCCTGACTTCCCGAGCCTCGCTACGTGCGGTTGTGAGTGTGAGTGTGTGTCGCTCTCGCTGTGTGGGTCTGTGTGTATGGGAGATTGAATGAACCTACAGGACAGACGGAGGCGCTGTGGCGCCTGGGTCCTAGTGCGAGCCTGTCGCCATCTGACCGGTCAAAATAAATGGTGGCGGCTAGGGAGGCAGGGCCCGCCCCCTGCCTATCCCAGCACCCTTCCCCGCCTTTCCGCAAATCCTAGCTGCGTAGACAGCACTGTGCAGTAATACGAATGGAAAAAAAAAATACTTGGATGTCTCTAGGTGGACCAGCAGAAAAAACAAATTTTCTTTACAGAAAAATAATTCAGCACAATGCCTGGCACATAGTAGGTCCCCAATAAATGATAGCTGCTAGGCCTTTTTTAAAAAATAAAAACCAGGTTCTCTCAAGTTCAAGGCTATCCTGAGCCAAATATTAAGACATTATTTCAAAATCAAACAATAAAAGCCCAATTCTGACGGGAAGAATCGAAACTTCACATATAACTAGAAACTCCTCCCAACACAAACATTTTACACACGAACACGCGCACAAACACACACACACACCTGTGTGTACCTTCACACAGGCAGAGGAAGTCTCCAGGCTACCCTGTCCAGGTTACAGATTTACCCACTCCTTCAAATGCAAAGTTATTTTCCAGGAAGGGGGAGGAGATGTGAGCATCTCTCCACACTCAGTCCAGCTGTGCAAAGCTCACAGCAGGGTGTCTCTACAACTGCCTCCTCCCCTCTTATGTGACAGAGTGGCAGCCTAGGAACCTCTCTTTCCCTCCTTCCGGCTGGAGACTCCCTGACTCCCCACTCCCACACCCCAGGCCTTTGTCCCTACTCCCTCCAACAGAGTTTCACTGCTACCGCTGGGAGCCACCAGGCCTGCCTGACCGGAGTGTGGGAGACACCTGGCTAGCTAAGTCTTCTGAAGCCTAGGAAAGAAGGCTTAGAGTTCTCTGCCTACTACATGCAGACTGAACAAATCAGATCCTCTAACCCTTCCTGGCCAACATTTCCACATCCCTGAAACCAAGTCAAAACTACACCTAGAACATCTTGGAACATCTTAAGAATTTTTGTTTTGTTTTGTTCCTGAAGATCAAAGCTCTGTGCCTGCTGGGCAAGTGTTCTCACACTGGGCTACCTCTTCAGCAACCCCTTTGTGAGAACTTTTTCAGTTGGAACCTAGGTCCCCTTTGCTGATGTAACTTGAATCTAAGTCAGAATGAATGAGGTAAACAAGACTTTTCTTCACTCCACTGGAAAACAGTTCTAAAGTGAATCCATCCAGACTTTCACCTTGTAAGGGACCTCGGCTTGTTCTCTAGGAGAGTCACTTTTACACTGGGAGTGCTGTCCCCTGGAGTTGTGTCATGTCCTCACCAGCCCAGAGACACTTGTCGCAAAGATACATTTATCACAAAGACTGAAAATGGAAACTTTGTTAACAAAGAATATTTTCTTTGCAAAGTGCTATTTAACATTTACAGAGCATGCTGTAATGTATACACCACACACACACACACACACACACACACACACACACACACGCACCCATACAGCCTGCAAGAAGGCCTCTGTGTGCTTTGAAAAATGTTATAAACTAGGCTGTGGATATAACACAGTGGTAGAGCAGGTACCAGCATGCACAAAGCCCTGGGTTCATCGGGAACACATGTACACGTTTAAAAATAAATAAATAGGGGCAGAGGTAGCTCAGAGGTTAAGAGCACTGGTTGTTCTTCCAGAGGACCCAGCTTCAATTCCCAGCTCACAACTGTCTGTAACTGAAGTTCCAGGGGATCAGACACCCTCTTCGATCTCTGCAGACCCTAGGCACACGTGGTGCACAGACATGCACGCAGGCAAAACACCCAAATACGTTAAAAAAAAAAAAAGTTCATAAATGAATTAAAAATATAGGCCAGGGGCTAGAGAGAGAGCACAGCAGCTAAGAGCACTTGCTGTTCTTGCAAAGGGCCCAAGTTCAGCTTGGCACACACATCAGACAGTTCACAGTTGCGTGTAACTCCGGCTCCAAGGGATCCAACACTGCCTCCGTAGGCACCTGCCCACATATGGTGCACAAATATACATTCAAGTACACATTCACATAGACGCAAAATGAAACAAATCTTTTACAAAGACTTATGGCCAGTGAGATGGCTCAGCAGGCAAAGGCTTACAAGGGAGCCTGATGTCCTGACTTCAATCTTTGGACTCTATATAATGAAGGAGAGAAACCTCTCACACATGCTATCTCATCTCCACAAGTGTGTCGAGACACAAGTGTGCATGTGTTACCAGGTGGTGGTGCCACATGACTTTATTCCCAGCACTTGGGAGGCAGAGGCAACAGATCTCTGAGTTTAAGGCCAGCCTGGTCTCCAGGACAATTTGGGCTACACAGAGAAACCCTGTCTTTAAAAGCCAAAACCAAACAAACCACCACTACCAACAACAAAAACACACACAAAAACAAGCATGCATATATCTATATCACAGATGCATGTGTACTGTACATACACACACTTGGGGGGGGGACTTAAATATGTACTCACCTGCTTCTACAACAGGGACAAGCACTGTCTGGGAATAGATGCATTCACGGTTTGGGTCAGAATATAGCAGTTGTCCACATATTCTTTGCTCTTTTTTTTTTTTTTCATCTTGTTACAGATTTTGCATGGTTGAACTCTGCGCTCTTTGGCCAGAGTAGAGCAAGGACCTTCTGAAGAACTGAGACCTAAAGGCACATGTTCCATTGCCAGTACGATTGATTACTGACTTTTCTCTTTGCTTCTCTAAGAACCCTCTGACTCTGAATTGTTCGTGTTTAAATATCACAAACATCTAAAGACTAAAGCTTTATGTAGGCAGGAGTTCCAACGAGCTTTTTTTTTCCAATGCGGTTTTACAAAAACTGATACTTTTTTGAAACAGTTCAAGTCTCCTGTGCCCCAAATGGAAGGTAATTGTGAGACAATGAGCCAGCTAACAGCTAGCCCAGAGTTTCTCTTTAATTCTTTCATGATGGAATGGGTGGCATAGATACGGTACTGCAAACCACATGTATGTGTGTACATACCCACTGAGACAGACATACCCCACCCATGAGTGTTGGGGTAAGGGAAGGGTGTTTTGTAATTATTTATTTATCCCCGTTCCATCTCTCCTAGGTCTGCGAGCTTGAGAAAACCCACTGGGAATCTTCATGCTGGGCCACGGATCCGAGCAAAGCCAAAATAAACAATGGCTTGAAGAAAATCTACCATAAAGTGCTGATTTGCACTATTCCCACAGTCAGCCATGGCCCCCACCACCACCCCCATGAAAACACCACTGCTGGTGCCAAATCAAGTTTTCCCCCCATGGAAGAGGCATTGTTTTTTGTTATTATGTGAGTTCTTAGTGTCAGACAATGGCACCACAAGAGACACAGTGGAGGCAGGAGAAGTGCCCGTTTGTTTCACAGAACCCTTTTTCTCAGTTGTGCCCCCAGCGTCTTCATGAAGTTTACTTGCATATATTCATTTGAGTAGCATGTATGTGGACAATGAATGTGGCAGGCTGAAGCCTGAAACCCCTTCCTTATTTTTTTTCAGAGCCTATCAAGTGTTAAATCATATTAGCATCGCCTTGCTCTCTCCTCTCTCTCTCCTCCCCCTCGGACCCCCCAATTAACAGATTCTCTAATAAAGTTTGGCCCCTGCAGAAAGAAAGGTACTTGAGGGTTATATCACAGGACAGGCATCCAGGATGCAGAGTTACAAGCTCAGCCCCATTCCCGATTAGCTTTGCTTCCCAGGAGGAGCCATTCAAGCCCTTTGGAACCCCTCCTCTCTCGGGCTTTGATTCCAGAAGTAAACAGGCCTCTTTGGAAACTTGCTGAGAATATCTGCTGAGAACAGGTAGGGGACATGGATGCAGCCACCCTGATAAGAAGGTGTGTGAACTGGGAAAGAAAAGCAGAAACACCTAATGAGACCTACTAGGACCCTCTGGTTGGCCCGGGAGTGGGCTGCCTGCTCAGCCTAGGTCTTGTTTTCCCAACTGCCTGTTTGTTGGGCTTATTTATTTGTTTGGCGGTGTTTTCCTATCAACCTTGTTTACATATTAAAGTGAGATTGTTCTTTATTTATCCCTCTTCCCCTAGACATTCTATACCCTTACTTCAAAGGAGCAGTTTTGCCTGTAATTATGCCTTTATGTACACAGAGCCTGGTTAATTACTGAGACGGTGATGTGGAAGAGCTGCCCGGAGACTCTCCATCTTGCATTGGCATGGATGCTCTACCCCTGTCGTGGACTATGTGGGCTACCTGGACTCTTTAACCCTGTTCTACCTCCCTCATCCTCTCTGCCCTCCCTGACCTTTTCTGCCTAAGGCTGTCACTCCACCTCTGACTTTTCCTTGTACCGTGACAGAATGTCTCCATCCAGTCCCCTCCCTGCTCTTTGCCCTGTGGTCTTTGTACTCAGACTTCGTAAGCACGGACTTCTGTCCCCTGTTCTGTCACCTGAGTCACAACCCGAAGAGCTTTCCTGGGTACGGTGTTCATATCCAGCGTGTGCTTGCCTTTGAAAATGAATCACCTGGCAGTGAGCTGAGCCAGCGCCTCTTCTTTGGCAGTCTTGATCTCGCCTGTGACTGTCAAGAGGACTCCATGGGACAGAGGGTTAGGGACTGGAATACACAGGCGTACACAGGCCTGGCAGGAACAAGGGTAATCGTGATTCTCTGCATCCTCTACTGGTTTAGGAGGGCTGACTGGCCATTGGCTACTCCTGTGACATGCTTCCGAATCTCACAGCACACCACACATACACTCAGCTATGGGCAGAGACCTGGGCAGAGGACAATTAGTTTTTGCCCTGCATGAAAGCTCACTTGGTGTCACCCGCTCCTATGATGGATATTATATCTGCTCTCCTTTCTCCTGGCTTGGCTCAGCTAAGCTCTGAGTGCATCTATCCAAAGTCCAGCACTTACAGAACTCACCAGAATTCTATGAGCTTGTCAAAGGGCAAGAAGGATACATCCATCCTCTGGCCCTCTGGTCCCTGCCCTTAAGTACAGAACAGAAACGGCAAAAAGCAGGCTTTGCTTGGTCATGGCTCTCCGAGGAGTGGATGTGCTTGCCTGCCTGCCCAGAATGGCCTTGCAGCTCCGAGGTGGTGAGAAGAGGCATTTGACAGTCTGTGCCACTCACATTAAAGTTTAAATACTTAAATGCTGTCTTTGTGGAGAAGCCAGAAAGCCATTGAAGCCAGATGGATGAGGTTCCCTTACCAGGAGGTGCAGAGGCTCTGCGGTCTTCTGTCTTTTCTGTTGTACAACAGATCTGGGGACAAGATGGGATTCCTCTGTAATAAGATGTCCTGATGGTGAAGGTTGGTTTTTTTCCTAATTACCAGGCAATCAAGATATGGCCTAGGGCAAATTGGGGATCACATGGAGCCTTTCCCACATCTCCACGTTCTAGGGTGTCTCCCAAATTATTTAATACTTACATATTGAGGGCAAGCATTTGAGACAGAGTCTATGTTGCCCTGCCTGTCTTTGAACTTGCTATTTAGACCATACTGGCTTCAAACTCACAGAGATTCTCCTACCTCTACCTCCTAAGTGCTGGGATTAAAAGAATATACCTGGATATAAATATTTCATATTTTAAAGATTTATTCAGGACTGGAGTTCATACTCCCAGAACCCATATACCATGCTGGGTGGGCATGGTAGCCCACCTGTAGTTCTAGCCTGGAAGGCAAACTGGCTAGAGAGAGTAGCCATGATAACAGGCTCTCTATTAGGCCCCAGCATCCATAAAGATGGATGGGACTATGAGCTTGCAGTCCCAGTGGTAGGGAGGTGGAGATCCAAGTGAGCCATTGCTTACTATCTTGTCTAATCCAGTTGGTAAGTGTCAAGTCAAAGAGAGATCTGTTCCAAAGGAGACAGATGGCATTTCTGAAGGTGACACTCAGGGTTGTCTTCTGGCTTCTACGTACACCTGCACAGGTATGCATGTGCACACACATACACATAAAAATGACTTCTGCAAAAGATTCTAAGTTGTTTTTTTGTTTTTTTGTTTTTGCAGTGATTGACATCAGCTTGAATGTGATTCTTTCCAGAGATCTTTGCAATTAAGGAGGGTCTATGCCGAAAATAACAAATACCTATAATAACAAAGATCGAATGATCAATTAGGTATCAGGAAGTGGAGGAGGGCAAGTAGAATGGGGGTCTTCTTCCTCGAAATCGTCCTTGTGACCTTGTGTAAGTCATTTAACCTTTCAGAGTCTTTGTGTCTTCATCTACAAAATGGGAAGAGCCACGTTTGCCTTGTGAAAAGGGAGAACAAGGAAGCGTGGAACCTGACACCTTAGCACACATGCCGGGGTAGTATCAGGTTGAGAGTCCCGGGCAGCTTTTAGGAAAAACATAAACAAAAGTGGTGAGAGCAAGAGTTAGAGGCCAGGGTCTGAGCCGGCTCTTCTAGGGCACCCTGTGTGGTTGTGGACAGTGTTGCCCCCTGGAGTCTCTCTGTCCTCACTTGAGGTACAGGGCAACTTGACCCGCTCTCCCCACATTCCCTATGTCTGTTAATTACAGCCAGGAATGTCACTGCCCACCAGGCTTTGGACCAGCATGAGAAGGACAACAGAGCCACACAGAGCTGGCGAAGTTCTGGACAGGAGCACAGAGGCTGGCTTCTCAGCCCCAGTTTACCTTATCTCTGGACAAGCCTGTTCCTCATCTGTTTTTGTTTCGTTCTCTTCAGGGAACTGAACCTAGAGTGTCATGCATGCTAAGGAAATGCTCTCTCCCACGGACCTGTATTCTCAACCCTCCTTTACTCTATTATTTCGAGAGAGATTCTCAGCAAGCTACCCAGGCTGGCTTCAGACTCACCCTGCACCCAAGTCTTGGACCTGTGAACCTCCTTTCCGAGCATCCGGAAGAGCTGAGTTATAGGCCCTGCCCACTTATTTGCTTTTTGAAAGACAACGGTGGGAGAAGTCTTTAAGATGCTGGAGCTCAAGACCCAGAGCCATGAGCCATGGGGCTGGGGACTATGGAAAATTGGCCTCTCACACTGTAACCTGCTGTGGATAGTCCCCAACAAACTGTTTACATGGTGTGTGTGTGTGTGTGTGTGTGTGTGTGTGTGTGTGTGTGTTTTCTCAAGACAGAATCTCACTATTATGTAGCCCTAGCTACCTTGGAACTCACTATGTAGACAGGTTGGCCTTGAATTCATAGAGAGCCTGCCTCTTCCTCCCAAATGCTGGGATTGAAGGTGTGCACCACCACTCTCTGCTTGCAGCATCACCATACAAGTGTGTGTGTGTGAATATATATATATATATATATATATATATATATATATATCCTTAGTCTGTAATGCAGACTGCCCTGGTCTGGCCTCAAACTTGTTATAATCCTTCTGCCTCCGCTTCCCAAGTGCTGGGATTGCAGGCATAAGCCATCATCCCTCCCTGTAAGGAGCCATAGCGGCCTCCTCCCCCTCTTCCTCTTCTTTCCCATCCTCTCTCTCTTTTCCCTCTCTCCTCTTCTCCCTCTCTTTCCTTGTCTCCTGGTTTCTTTTTCCTAAGGCCCCGAAGTTGGAAGTTGTGCAAACTGTTCTCAGCTCTCTTTTTTTCTGACTCAGAGCACAGTGCTCATGGGTAACAAAGCTCATGAGCTCTGAAGTCAGACTGTTTGCCTAGGATAACAGATTTGTCAGCATGCACTCTGCATACACATTAATTCATGCCACCAGAAGACACTTTGAGTCTTCCCTGGGCCAGACCCATTTTAGGGAAAGAGACACAAAAGTGAGCAGACAGACAGACCTCTTGCCTCTACAGGACTCGCCTCTTAGTCTCACACACAGACTATACACATGACACACACAGGCGTGTAAAGACAGGTCTCTTATTTCCTGTGTCGCTCCGACAACTGAAATGAAAACTCCAAGTTGGATCTAGAGTCGGATTTACATGACTGGCGGCTGTGTTCTCTCAGATATTGTAGGAAGAGTCACAGCAGAGAATGAGGAAGGGTTTCTCCATGTTCCTCCTGTCACTCTTCTTACTTGAGCTGACCACTTGCATGTCTCCAGGGTAGCCAGACATATTTCATTATGTCTCACATCTGCCTCAGTGTTACAAAGACGTAATGCATGATATGTCAGAAAAGCTAAACATATTTCTTTTTCCTGTGCTGGTGACTGAACTCAGGGCCTCATATGCTCTGAACAAATGCCCAGTACTGAGCCACACCCTCAGCCTCCGAACAGTTAAATTAAGAAAAGTCATGCACAAAGGCCCAAGCATCTCACAGGTATGTGTGCCTTGCCAAAGAGTCACGTCAAAACAACTGTCAGAAATTATAACCTACCTGCAAAAGTCAGGAGCATAATCAGAGGCTCCTTCCATATAACTACACTCTGGAAACACCCCTCTCAGACAGGCAGGTACACGACAATAACATACATTATTCCAGCATACAGAGGCAGAAACCTGCTCCAGACTTGTGACATTTATTTGCATCATTATTACAGATGAACTGGGTAGAAAGTTCCAAAGGTAGAGGCGAGGATTGACAGTCTTTTCCATTTCTGGGGACTCTCCTCATCATCCTGCAAGAACTAAGATGTACTAAACACTTAATAATCTTACACTAAAATAACATTGAACTGGTGTACGGAAGATGTCTTCTTGTGCTGTGAGTTTTAACCTTACATCCCTTGTGTTTGAACCTTTGAGTGCAGAATAAATGCAGTGTGGTCTTACATTGTTTTTGAAATAGGTTTTCACTATGTAGCCCAGACTGGCATCAAGTTCTAAATCCTTCTCTCTCCCCAGTACTAGGATTACAGGCCTATACCACCACTCTGAATCCACATTGTTTTAAAGATGCTGTAACTTGGGCTGCCGGTGGTGTAGTTGTCAGCATACATGAAGTCTGGGGGCTGGAGAAGGAGATATCTATGCTTGTAAAAGCTGAGATTCATGCAATGCTTAAACTATTCCAGGTCCTATTCTCCATCCACAATGCGTTCCACTCTTAAAAAATCACTCCATGAGTTATAAACATCACCCTCTAGTGATAGAGAAATGGACATTGAAGATACATTTCTTTTTCTCAAAAAGAATTGTGCTTGTGTATATTTACTGTGTGTGCGTGCATTCGTGTGTGTGTGTGTGTGAATGTGTGTGTATGTGTGTGTATATGTGTGTGTGTATGTGAATGTGTGTGTATATGTGTGTATGTGTGTGTATATGTGTGTGTGTATGTGTGTGTGTGTGCGAATGTGTGTGTATATGTGTGTGTACGTGTGTGTGTTGTGTGTGTGTGTGTGTGTAGCCGTGTGTATGGTATGCACTTGGGGGTTCAGAGGACACCCTTGGTTGTCAGTCTTCACCTTTCACATTGATTGAGAGCAGGACTTTTGTTGATACCATCTATGCCAAGTTAGCAGACCCCAAAGCGTCTTGGGACCCTGTCTCTACCTTTCTTCTTACTAGAAGTGCTAGGATTACAGATGAGTGCCCCTTCACCTGGCTTTCCATGAGTTCTGGGTATCTGAACTCAGGTCCTTGCGCTTGGATGGTGAGTTCTTTATCCACTGAAGCATCTCCCCATTCCCAAAACATTTCTTGACCCTGATACATCAAATGTGATCACATCGATAAAATGCTTAGTACAGAGTTCTCCATAGATGAGGCATTCAGTACGTGCTTGTTAGTATTTCTTTGCCCAATTTTCCTGGAAGCCCCTTATAGGGTTGGTAGCAAAAGGAGGCACAGGCTGTTGTTCCCTATGGGTGTGGCCACAGCCTAGAGCTTCATAGAGAGTCCCTCTGCTGAACACAAGACATGGGTTTAGGACCTACCTTTAGGGCTTTGAGGAGAAAACAAAATGGTGGACTGTATCTGATAAAACAAGGCTTCTTACAGAATAAAGCAGAGGTCCGACTGCGTGAGGTGTGAGCTTGTCGGTAACTGGTTGTGGCTTGACTAGGTCATTGTGTCTCTCAGGGTCAGGCCAGATGAACAACTCCATTCACTAGTCTGTGATCAACTCACCTGTGGAAATTCTGCCCTGGACTCCACAGCCACCCCTGGAGAATTAAGCTGCATTTTCTACCTATTCCCAGGGATCTGAGATGGAGCAGCAGGGCTTGTACAGGGTGGAGCTCTTTGAGAGCTGTGGGTTTCCTGCCTTCTTTTCAGATATATATGAACATCTGTTTTGCTAAGAGTGTACCACACACACCTTCAGGTTACATTTTCTCTTCAGAGAATGGAGGAGAATGGAGAACTTCCGTACTCAGCCTGCCTTTTGCCCTAATTTATTTAACTACCTACAACCCGAGGCCCACCAATACTGACCATTGTCAAGTGCCCCGGATACAAATGGGACTGAGATATGAAAGGGCTATTTGAAAGTGTCATTCAAAAGCTGAAGCCCCTCCCCCATCACCTTGGCACCCTGGACGCACCTGTTCCTTTTCTGTTAGTAATCCTTCCTAATCCTTTTTCAAATTTCACCTGCCATTGAGAGCCCACTGCCGTTGTCATTTTTTGAAGGACAAACCTGTTTTTCTAGTGATAATTGCATTGGCCATCTGTCCCCATGAACCCTCACCCCCACCCCTCCTCCAAATCCCCATAGGGCTGAGGTAATAGTGCAATAAAAGACCATATTTTGTCTGATTGCAATAGGCAGCATTTTGCTCATGTTTGTTCAACATGAGGATGAACCTTAGGACAAACTAGGAACCAATGAAAAAGTCCTCATTGGGTTTCCAGTCCCCTGTCCCCACCCCCACCCCGGAACAGAGTTCAGAGCTGGAGAAACAGATGCCTCCCACTTCTGATGAAGAGAAGCATTTGATTAGGATGCTTTCCATTGGAGGGGTTACGTCATTACTGCTTAACAAGGAGACCTGGATTACTAACACTCTTCCTGAGGATATTCTGAGGAAAAGCCTGTCTCCTCAGGACTCGAGACAAAACCATCCAGGTGGTTGTATGCTCTCCTTGAAGCTGGACAGGAACGACCTGAGAAACTCTGACTCCAAGGAAACCCTTTCTTGATGGACAATATCCAGAGTTTTGTTTCTGATTCAACTTTGATAAGAGAAACCCAATAGGAATTTAGCTTGTATCTCTACAAGGTCGAACCTAGAAGATGAAGAGGGGGTTGCAGATAATTAATTTGGGGCACATCATCAGCCACTGATTAGAGGTCTGGCATGAATGACAGAAGCCCCAGCAGCTGGTCACACTGGAGTTTTCCAGGCAACCATCGTGAGTGGAAACTATCTTCTCCCTCTGAGATGTCAAGATGTAATACCATTTTATGGGGTTAATTTTACTGTGATTACAGACTTACCCAGAAAGAGTCCTCAAACTATTTAGAGCTTGTTTTGCCTCTGGAAAGACTGACTCAAAATATTTCCTAGAGACCTTCTTCTAGCAAGAGACTTCTAGAACTTAGAGGCGTTGATGAGTTGGCCTAAAAACTAGAATTAATGATATTCCAGTGTGTCGGTGCTTTGGCTAAAAGGTAAACAAAAACAGAGAGAGGAGAAAACTATTTGCAGGAATGTAAGAAAACATCCTTTTATCTGATCTTGCAACCTTGCACACCACCTATAACACACACATAAGACGTCTTAGAAAGGAAAAGAAAACTGCAGCCTGGTCAGAGAGCTCAAGACAGCAACACAGTACTGTTCTCTGGAGTTTGGTTTCACTTTCTGGATCCTAGTCATGGATGTAAAGAAGCTAGCATGCCAGACACACCAGGAATTATAGGCCAAAGAAGGCCAGGTGAGCTGGACAGGCATGTCCTACCAAGAGAGAAGGCTATGAGGTGACAAAAGTCCTGCAGCCCATGGTCCCACCGATTCTCCACACAAACTGATAACTTCTAGCAACACCTATACGAGAACCATGTTAGAGAAGACAGAACACCGAGCCCAGGCTCATCAACCTTTGGCTGGGGAGATGGGCCAGTGGGTAAAACACTCACTGTTCCCCAGCTCACACAGAGAGATCAGAGGTGGAGGCCGGAGGATACCCAGACTCTTGAGAGGCAGCTAAGCTAGTGTACACAGTGAAAAGCAAGACAAGAGACCCTGTCTAGAAATAAGGTAAAGGGCAAGAACCAGTATCTGAAGTAGTCGTGTTAGCTCCACATGCATTCCTGCATTATTCACGAGCATGAATACACACATGCTCGCATACTTGCACGGGCGCACTCACACACACACACACACACACACACACACACACACACACACACACACACACACAGAGGAGACTAGTGATGCAGGACATCTCTCTATATATTTTCCTTCCTTCCTTCCTTCCTTCCTTCCTTCCTTCCTTCCTTCCTTCCTTCCTTCCTTCCTTCCTTCCTTCCTTCCTTCCTTCCCTTCTTTTTTTGAGACAGTCCTGGAACTTGCTCTGTAGACCAGGCTGGCCTCCAACTCAGAGATCCACCCGCCTTTGCCTGTTGAATACTGGGATTTATAGATCTGTGTCATCACTGGCCCACAAGATAGGGCATTTCAAACCTAGGTAATGAATGCCTTTCCCAGCATCTAGGGGAGGCCACAGCATCTCCTCTCCTACACACGGGGGTGGGGGGTGGGGGGTGGGGTGTTCTTTCCCACACAGGGGAGATTCTCTCCCACACAGGGGGGATTCTCTCCCACACAGGGGGGATTCTCTCCCACATGAGGATTTCTCTCCCACACAGGGCTCCTCTCCCACACCTTTTGCAGTCAACTGAGTATCTTCCCCAGATGTCAGTGAAGGCCAGCAAGGGAACCTGAACGCTGATCTTTGCTTTGCAGAAACAAAGAAAGCATTTCCTTCCCACTTCTCTGTCATACAAACATAAGGATATCAGAAAAAGCCATTTGAAATAAGACCCAAGACTTTAGAACATAGCAAGAGAGTGTCAAGTATCAGTATAAAAAGCATTCGATTCAAGAACCAGGAAGATCTTGACCCGGGGGAGGGAGACCACACATATAGAGAAGGAGGAAGAATTAGAGAAGATGTTGGTCAAATAATCAAAATTTCAGTTTGAAAGAAGGAATTCAAGAGCTCCATGGTACAATACAGTAATTATAGTTAATAACAATGTAGTATAAACCTGGAAATGGCTAAGAGCAGATAGAGTCCCTGTCCTTGCCCCAGAAGAGAAGTTTGTCAGTGACACCTACATTATTTCACTTTGTCGTTTAGCAGAATATACATATCAACATATCATTGTACACGCAACTTTTATCTGTCAGTTTTAAAAACAGATGTCAATCCCCAGACAAAAGGAAATAGCCATTAAAAAGATGTCTGTCTCATTGTTGGAAACACGTGAGGAAAAAAAAAAATCTCAGTAAAGAACTAGAAAACACGCAGAGACAAATGGGAGTTTTTGAAATGGAAGTTCTGTGGATGGGCCGACATACAATATGGGGTGGGATGAGGGGGCGCTACACAAAGATGGGATGGGATGGACGGGCTGACTACCAGAATCGGATGGGGTAGATGGGCCGACATGCAGAATGGGGATGGTGTGTGTCAGAGATGACCAGTGAGCCGAGGATAGAAACACTAGAAATGACCTAAACTGAACAATGGGGGAAAAAGGCTGAAAAATCATTATCGGAGCTTCACAAACACAGGGATAGAGAAGGGGGCGGGGCTTCAAAACTACCGGAAGAACAATGACAAGAGCCGAGGAGCAGGCCCAGCTGAGCTCCTGCTTGCTGCACAGCATTGAGACCGGCCTAAAACCCCAACCCCAGCTGTGGTACCCGGGAGTCAGAAACAGAAACATCATCCCTGGGTCTTGCTGGTCAGCAAGTCTTGCCAAATCAGTGAGTTCCAGGTTCGTTGAGAGGCCTCTTCTCAAAAAGTAAGGTGGAGGGGCTGGAGAGATGGCTCAATGGTTGAGAACACTTCCTACTCTTCCAGAGGTCCTGAGTTCGGTTCTTAGTCCTCATATCAGGTGGCTCACAAGGGCCTGTGACTTCAGCTCCAGGGGAACCTAACGCCTTCTTCTGGACTCTGTGGGTCCCTGCCCTGCTGTGTGCAGACTCACACACAGACACACTTAATTCACAGAATAAAGTAATTCTGAAGAAGAAGAGGCAGACGAGGAGGTGGTATCTACACTCTGCTCTCCTTTGGTTGTAGACTGTCCCCCACAGACTCATAGTGTGCTATTTTAGGAAGTGGTGCAACTTTTGGGAGCTGAGGGCCTGGTTGGAAGTACATCTCTTTGGGGCGGGTCTTGCGGTTTATAGACTGGACTAACCTCCTCTTCTGCTTCCCGGGCAGCTGAGATGTGAGCAAGCATCTGTCCCCGCCATTCCTTCGCTGCCATCGCCGAGGTCTGTCACTCAAACCGTCTGCCCAAATAGATCTTTCCTCTCTAAGTTGCTTTTCTTTTTTTAATCTGATAATGGCCCTGGTAATAAGAATAATAACAAATGTAAAGTCCCCCCAGGCTTCATGCAAAGAGATCTTCTGCAACATCTCCACAATTAAAATTCTAAAAGGTAAACACAGAGGAAAACATCCAGACAGCTGCCCAGAAACACTTGGGGCTTCACCTATGTGGGAAAATAAATCGAGTGACAACCTATTTGTTATCCAAACCCTCTGGAGGTCAGAGAGAAAGGACACAATCTTCTTCGTGTGCTGAAAGGTTGCCTGAGACTTGAATCCTCAGTGAAAACATCGGTCTGGATAAAGGGAAAATAACAAAACAGTCCCAGATAAAAAAAAAAAAAAACTTCAAAGACTCTTTCACCAGTAAGCCACACCCAAGACTGGCTTTTAAAGTTTCCTAAATGTGAAAAGGGGAAGGGAAAAAAAAAACCAAAAACCAACAAAACCTTAAAGGAGACTTGAAGCTCCGGGGAGGAGGGACACAGGCTGAGAAAACAATGTCGATCCACATGCAAGGGTATCGCTCTCCAGAACTTTCTAAATTATGTTTCGTGTTGAAAGTAAATACTAGTGGGTAACCTGGTATGGCTTTAAATAGAGAAGGGAATGGCTGAGATAATTATGAATGAGAGAGAGAGAGAGGCAGACAGACAGAGACAGAAAGAGACAGAGACAGAGACAGAGAAAGAAAGGGAGAGAGAGAGAGAGAGAGAGAGAGAGAGAGAGAGAGAGAGGGAGGGAGGGAGAGAGAATGTGGGCATTGATCTATAAACTGATAAAATTATATCACTAGAATGTTGATGTTTATATAATAACCCTAAAACCGTCTTAAGAATCTGTACAGACATACCCTCAAAATACCAGAGGGGCTGTTAAGACAGTGGGAGTGCTGGCCACCAGGCCTGACGAGCTAAGTAAGAGGCCCTGGCACCCTGTGGTAGAAGAAGAACTGAGTCCAGCAGGCCTTCTTCTGACCTACAAATCATGCTGTGGCACATATGCTCCCCAACGAGTGTGACAATATCTAAAATATGAATAGCACAGAACGACCGCACTAGGTTTCGAAGAAGGATAGCCCAAAGTAACCTGAGGGGAAGTAGGAAAAGGGGAAAACAGAAGCAAAATTTAAAACACTGGACTTAAGCATTATGTACCAATATTTGGTCTAACTCACCAATCGCTTAACAGAGATTGGCAAAGTAGATTAAAAACATAACTGGCCTTTCTACTGTGTTATAGCTACCATCCAGGCAGCTGCTACCTTCTAATACACTCACTAAATTATCAAAAAAATAACCTTACTGCTGTCTACAATAAATGCACTTTGCATAAGTGGTTGATAATAATATTTTAAAAGACACGTTATGTGACCATTAATAAAAGAAAGTAGATATGGCTATTAAATATCAGGCAAAGTAGACTTTAGAGGAGAAAAATAATTCAAAAGCCAAACTATAAGAAAGAAGCCACCACCAAGGAAAGAGTAAAATAACCCAATGTTAAAAGGGCCAAAAGGTGAAGACGCAGTGGCTCTACATGAGTGTTTCTCTACAGTGGACCTGAAAACTGTATGAAGCCAACTGGGAAGAGAAACGTACAAACCCTTCATTGTAGTTGGGAGACTGTATACTTTTTGATGACACTGTCTCAGTAACTCACTGAACAACTGGTGGATCTCCAGAAGAACTGAAAACCACCACCCACCAACATGAGCTACGTGCTTCCAAGGGGCCACAGAACGTATTGATCTAGAGTGTGTCCTGGGACTCAACAGATGTAGAATACGGAGATCCTAGAGCCTGTTCTCCAGGACTATCATGGACTCGAGCTAGAAGTCAATAACAGAATTACAGGGAAAGTCTTTAATACTTACCAACTAAATAACACGCGCCTACGCAATCCAGGACTGAAGAGGGAAGCAACGAAGAAAGCTAAGGTGTTGAGCTGAATTAAATTAAAATACAATATGTCAAGATGTGTAGAGAAAGGCTAAAGCAGCAGTGAATGGAGCAGACAGCTCACATGAACAAGTCAGAAAAATCTTAAGTCAGCGATCTAAGCTTACTCTTCAAGAACCCAGGAAAAGCAGGGCAAAAATAAATTCAGAGCAAGAAGAAATGAGAAATGAAGCCAGAAACGGAACATAAAATAAACATAAAATAAAACAACATAAAATAAAACATAAACATAACATAAAATAAAACAACAACAAAAAAAAAAGTAGAGAAAAAATTTAATGAAACAGAGAGCCGTTTCTCTGAAAGGGTCAATAAAATTGACAAATCTCTAGCAAGGTTGACAAATGAAAAAGGCAGGAGACCCACATATTATCAACATCAAGAATGAAACAGAGACTATTACTCAGGCCCTGAAGACATCCACAAGATAAAGGGACCATGTGACATTTATAGAGGAACCACAAGTCACTCAATATGAAATAATTTAAATATCCCATCAACTATTAAGCAAATTGAATTGTGAACTGAATTAATGAAAGCGTGCCTAAGAAATAAAGTCTCGCTATAGAATTTTACAAAACTTAGAAAGAAGACCAGGGCTGGAGAGATGGCTGCTCAGTTAAGAGTGCTGACTTCTCTCCCAGAGGACTAACATTTGAATCCCTACACCTCCACACACACAGAGGCTCACAACCATCTGTAACTACAGAACTTTCAGTTCCAGGGGACCTGAAAGCCACTTCTGGCCTCTGATGACACCAGATATGAGGGTAGTGCATACAAAGACATGTAAGCAAAATACCCATACACATAAAATAATATATATATTAAGATGAAAAAGAATTAACACCACTTCTAAACAATCTCAGAAACACAACACTTCCCAATTCATTTATGATGGTGGTACTGACACCCAAATTAAAGACACCAGCATCCATCATGTATATGCATGTGAGAGCCCTTAGTGTGTAAAATTCGGCACCACGAAGTGAGTCATATAGCTTAACCAAGTGGTTTATCCAGAGATGCAGTGTTGATTCAATGGTTGAAAACTCGTGATACACAGCGCTAATAAGCTAAGGGAGAGACCACACGATCCTATCAACATACTCTGAAAAACATTTGGCAGATGTGGTACCCGTTTACTACGAGAACAAAACAAAGCTTTCAGAAGAACAAGAACTTCCTCAACTTGATAAACTGCATCTCCCAGAATCCACACCCAACGACATCATGCTAATGCTTTTATCTTAAATTTGAGGCCACGTCGAGACGTTCTTGATATTGCAGTAAAGCAAGGGGGGGGGGGAATATATCTAGAGAGGACAAGATAAAATGAAGCCACTCTCTACACAACACGGTTGTTTATATAGACAGTCCCAAGGAACCTTCCAGAAAGTGAAAAGAAAGCAATAATAACAAAATCCAGAGTGAATGAGAGAGCCCAGTAGTGACCGGGATGCGACATGAAGATACAAGGCCAGGATTATAGCCTCACACACCAGCAATGAATGCAGGAATGCCTGAAAGAAAATGCACTAGAGCAAGCACACACCAGTTCTCCCACAGTGACGCACCTTCTCTAGCAACAGCCTCAGCAAGATTTTTAAATACAACAGTAAATCATTTTTTTCTAAGATGGATATGGGAAGTGTTCTAGTTAGCTTTCTGCTGCTGTGATAAAAACAGTCTGACTAGGGCTGGGCATAGTGGCCCAGGCCTTTAATCCCAGCACTCAGTAGGCAGAGGCAAGTGGATCTCTGAGTTCAAAGACAGCCTGATCTCTCAACCCCATTCCAGAATCCTGTCTCAGAAAACCAGAAACAAAACAACAAAACAAAACAATCCACTCCGACTAAAAGCAACCCAGGAGAGTTTACAGATTCCTGAGCAGTAAGAAGTGGTGCTTACTGGCTTTCTCTTGCTTGGGTTCTCATTCAGTCAGCTTTCTTACACAACCCAGGACCACCTGCTCAGGGATGACGTGTGTTTACCAATTAGCAACCAAGAAAATGCCCCAAAGACATGCCTGGGGGCCAGTCAGTTGGAAGCAATCCTGTAATTGTCGTTCTCTCTTCTCCAAGATCAACCATCACAAAAGGCAAATAAATTAGAGCAGCTACATTTTTGTTTCATTTTTTATTGCCTACTTATTTATTTAGTGTGTACGTGTGTGTGTGTGTGTGTGTGTGTGTGTGTGTGTTACACCCACAGCTTCCCTGAGTTACAGTTAGGTTGTACCCTAATAATCTCATTGTAAATTGACATTATTGTAAGTTAAAAGTGTGTTTATATGTTTAATACACCTATCATCAACAGCTTACCATAGACATAGTACTTACTGGGTGTGGGCTACGGCTCTTGCCACAGCCTGGCACAGTGAGTGTCTTTCTGCACAATGCCAGCCTGGGAAAAGATAAAAAGTTAAAATATGAAGGACAGATTCTTTGGAGTGTGTATCACTTTTACACAGTGATAGAGTTTAGAGATTTAAATGGAATTTTTGCTACAAACTGTCTAGATGCATGTCCACATCGTGTTCTGACCCAGTAGCACCGACCCTGGTTCCCACGCACAGCTCTCTGAAGCAATACTGTTTGATTTTCTTCTCTCCTCCTCTCCCTTTCCCACCCCACCCTCCTCCTCTTCCCCCTTCTCTCTCTCTCTCTCTTTCTCTTGGTTTTTCAAGACAGGGTTTCTTTGTATAGCCCTGGCTGTACTGGAACTCACTCTGTAGACCAGGCTGGCCTCGAACTCAGAAATCCACCTGCCTCTGCCTCCCAAGTGCTGGGATTAAAGGCGTGCGCCACCACTGCCCGGCTTTCCTTTTCTTTTTAATAGCCTCATCAAATAGAAAGAAAAAAAAAAAAATGAGGTAGCCATGCAGCAGAGCCAAGATCTGCCCAGTAACACAACGTAGAACATGTCCACTCCATCCCCCAAGGAGACGACCCCAGAAAAGAGGACTTGGCAATTTGTGGCAATTTGGCATGTGCCCAAAGAAGCTGCTGGAGAGCTCAGGGGCTTTTCTGGGGCTTGGACCACTGAGAGACTGCCGGCCAGATTCTGAAACATTTGGAGCTCGGAGCCCTCTTCCTCTCCTCTTCCCTCCAGGTCTCAGAGTTCTGCGGCTTCCAACTAGATTTGCTATTAGTCCTCAAAAGCAAAATGAACAGAAAACCACCACCACCACAACCACCACCACAACAACAAAAAACAATTTAAAAAACCGTCAAAGCATCACGAAATGAAAAAAATAGAATAATATAATGAGAATTACCTAAGTTTGATGTGGTGGCACTCACCTGGATCCTAGTACTGGAAGCTGGAGCTAAAGAGAGCAGGTGTAGTGGCAGCCTGGGCTACACAGCTCTTTCCCATGTACCCCCACTCTCCCCCCACAACACACAAAATATTATCCAAGTCTCAATTAGTATGGGCAACATTTTTGCTTGACAGAACACAAAAACGCAACTCTTTCCTCACCTAAGCTCCTTAGTTTGTACTCTGCTCACTTTTCCAGGACAAAGTTAAAATATGTCCAAACAAACCCCAAACCTCTGGCCTCCATGGGAAAGGATGCACCTAGCCCTGCAGAGGCTTGATGGGCCAGGGTTGGGGGATACTGGGGGGCTCCACCCTCTCAGAGGAGGAGGTGGGCTATGTGAGTGGGGTGACCAGGAGGAGGGGCAGCAATCAGGATGTAAAGTTAAATAGACTAATGGGAAGAGGGCAGGGAAGAACCAGCTGTTGCTTCTCTTCCAGAGGACCTGAGTTCAGTTCCCAGCACTCAAGTCGGGTGACTCAGCCTCCTGAACTCCAGTTCCAGGGGTTCCAAGTCGTCCTCTGGCCTCAGCAGGCACTTACCTAGGTTGGCATACACACAGAGAGACATGTATGTATATAAAGTCTTTAAAAACCCCTTTTTGTCAGAATCCATGAACAGTCTGTTAGACCCTGCCCTACAGAGCCATTACTAGGGTTCTGCCTAAAAGAATGCCTTCCCTGGCCCATAGTATGTGTATATGCAGAAGAACTTTATTTTTTTATGAAAATGTACCGTACTGTACAGACTTATCCACTCCATCACACACACACACACACACACACACACACACACACACACACACACACACACACACACACAGAGTAACCAATCCTTACCATCCTTCCGTGTCAGTGAGTATTCCATACAATTGTTCTTACAATACTCTAATGGCTACACAATATCCCATTGTATTTTTGCAACAGCATTTACTCAGCCCGCCTCCCAAGGATAGATATCTAAATTGTTTTCAAATAGCTCTTTTCCCCTTTCTTTCTTTCTTTCTTTCTTTCTTTCTTTCTTTCTTTCTTTCTTTCTTTCTTTCTTTCTTTTCTTTTTTTTTTTTTTTGCTATAAACAATGCCATAGTAAACTCTGCTGTAAACAATGTCACAGTAAAACTCTGCTGTAAATAATGTCACAGTAAAGATTCTGGAGCAAGGCTCCATTGCCCCGTGGTTTATTTGTTCCCACCAGCAGTGGAGGAACCTGCCCGTTTCCCATCGTGCCCCCTAGTACACACACTGACTCTATTGTGTGGTATTGTTCTAATCTTCAAGGTCTGACAGCATTTTCTGATGACTGAGGAGATGGCTGAGGCAGATGGCTTATGCCAGGGAACCTGGCACTTTGGATGTGATGTCTGAGAAAGGCGATGGAGATGGTGTACTCTCACCCCTTTTTGACACATGGTCTCACATAGCCCAGGTTGGCCTCAGACTCACTATGTAACTGAGGGTGACTGACTTTTGACAGACTTGTTTCCACCTTGATACTGTTGAAATTCCAGGACTGTGCCGGGGTGCCTGGCTTTCTGCAGTGCTGAGAATAAAACCCAGGACCTGGTGTACACTAAGCAAGCATTCTACCAACTGAGCTACATCTCCAGTTCCAATGTGGCCTTTTAATGGACCATTCCTGCAACATCTGCTGCTTGAACTTGGTGACTAAGTGTCCCCTAACTACTGGCAGACTGGTTTATAGGAGCACTGAGCTGGTGAAGAAGGAATGTTCCCTAAATACAGCTCAACCCAAGTTTGAGTGATGCCAATTCACAGGGACAGACACAGACTTTGGACTTTTAGGATGTGACTAGCGGCACCTACAGAATATCTCTGATTTAAAATTCTCCTCCAGAGGCCCGGTGGCTGCCATCCTCCATCTGGTGGGGCATACTCAAGGTTGTATAGCAAGGGAGCATTTAGTCTCTGTATTTCTAGCTGGCCAATGGGTCTAAGAACCGCATCTAGAGATGGTGTTTGTCGAAACTGGGAAAATGAGAGTCTTACGTCTCAACTCTGCAGTGGGAATAGCCAATGACGTGAAGGACAGCCTCTTCCCTCTTTGCCTTCTCTTGCCTGGCACAGAAGGAAGAGATGTCTTGTTCTATATCACTTCTAAAGAAACAGGAATGAACAGATAGAGAATGTCTATCTAGAAAGCTGGAATTTCCAGGGCATGCTTTCTTGTGTTTATTATCATTATTGATAGTAGCCCTACTATGAGGCAAACCACTGTGGTCTAGGCACATGTGAATGAGTATCACCTCAGTTAATCTTAGCAAGGGGTCTATAAGGTAATTGAAGCAGCAGCAGCAGCAACATCTTAATTTTGCTGAGCTATGGTAAACCAAGACACAGGTTCAGGAGACCACCCAAGTCCATAGTAAGAAGCAGAGGGCCTGGGGATCTCAACCACAGGATTTGGCCCAGGAGCCCACGTCTTCAGCAAACCACCTGTGTGATAACCAGTCACTTCCTCACACAGGTCACTAAGCAGGGACCAGCTTTTGGGTGCCATGCTAGGAACTCACCTAGTCCTCTCTCCCCCTACTGAGGTGACACTTACTATCCGAGGTTAGACAGGAACAAACAAGGGTCCTGGCAGCTTTGGTGGATTTTCTGGGGCCAAGACAGCGCATACTACTTCTCCATTGGCCACAAAGCCCTGGTCAGTCCTGATTACAGGACTCAGAAGACAGAATGTAAGTACATACAGTCCCCAAGATCCCCAGCAAGTGATGCCCCCCCAGTCCCCACCCCCTCACCCCCCCTGCCGCCTATCTTCTAATGAAGCATTTTGTCAGGGCAAGTGGCTTTTTGTCCTCTACCTCCTTCATACTGAAGAAAGCAATTTCCTCCCTGTCAAGGTTGCCAGTATCTTTTCATTGTTGCTTCCTGGAGCACCCGCAACAGCATCACCAGTGTGGTTTGTTAAAGTGTTCACGTCTTCCACCCACACCAGCCTTGCCCAGGCTTCCTGCCTTATCTTCAGCTACAGAGTTATTGGGGTTTCAAAGCCAGTGGGTTTGCTCTCTTCCAAAAAGAAGCTTCTAGGCTTTGACCAGGTTTGGGAAGTCCATCCAAATCTGGGCTGAAGGCCCAAGGAGCCTCATCTCTTTGAGGGCAGCTATGGTATCAGGCCCCTTTCAAATCTAATAAGCTAATTCTTTTTGTACATAACCATTTAAAATGATATAAACATATAGTATAAAAGTGCAATTCTTGTGTGTACTATCACTCCCAAACACACACACACACACACACACACACACACACACACACACACACACACACACACACACACACATCTTTCCAGATTTTTCTTCATATGTTTGTATTCATTTAGGCAAACACAGTGTCTTAGTCAGGGTTTCTATTCCTGCACAAACATCATGACCAAGATGCAAGTAGGGGAAGAAAGGGTTTATTTAGCTTACACGTCCATGCTGCTGTTCATCACCAGAGGAAGTCAGGACAGGAACTCAAGCAGGTCGGGAAGCAGGAGCTGATACAGAGGCCATGGAGGGATGTTCCTTACTGGCTTGCTTCCCCTGGCTTGCTCAGCCTGCTTTCTTATAGAGCCCAAGACTCCCAGCCCACAGATGGTACCACCCACAAGAGGCCCTCCACCCTTGATCACCAATTGAGAAAATGCCTTACAGCTGGATCTCATGGAGGCTTTTTCTCAACTGAAACTCCTTTCTCTGTGATAACTCCAGTTTGTGTCAACTTGACACAAAACTAGCCAGTACACACAGGCATATGGATTTTTGAAGATGTACACTTTATACACAGAGAAAGCAATGTAGCCTATACATACTGTAAGTTTTCTCCTCTTTAAGATTTAACTGTGTGTCCGGGCGGTGGTGAAGCGCGCCTTTAATCCCAGCACTTGGGAGGCAGAGGCAGGTGGATTTCTGAGTTCGAGGCCAGCCTGGTCTACAGAGTGAGTTCCAGGGCAGCCAGAGCTACACAGAGAAACCCTGTCTCGAAAAAACCAAAAAAAAAAAAAAAAGATTTAACTGTGTGTTCATTCCCTTCTGTTGAGCCAGTGCATGACGGTCAATAGTGTGACTACGACTTAACTCTCTCTATTTCATTTTTTAAGATGGTCATCTTGAATTTGAAACAGGAAGAACATACGGAAAAATCCAGACAGTGCAAAGAAGAATAGGCTGTGTGTCTTGCCCAGTGATGGATCCCTAATGCTGAGACACAAATACCCTCTCTCACTCCTGGACACCCACCACCTAGCTCCCTGGGTTCCTGTGAATACCTCAAAGGAATTTTATATGCACTTGTGTACCTTTGTCACTACAGTTTGTGGCTTGAATATAATCCCCCATCACCTCCTTTCTCCCTTCCTTTATTCTCCTGTTCTGGCACAGGTCAGCAGGAGGCCAAGCTTTGGGGAGGAGATCACACCCCCATGAGGAAGGGCCGTCCTAGGAACAGTACAACCAGGTGCAAAGAGTTAGTGGGTGGTAGGGGGAGGGACGGAGGGAGGGAGGGACACACACACACACACACACACACACACACACACACACACGCACACACACAGTCTTTATTTGCTTGTTGACTGAGGTAGGATTTTTACCTCACAATCTTCTACTGAAGAAATGGTATCCAGTAGAGCACTAACCCTCACTATTTATCTTTATAATTAAATGAGCTAAATATCTATCGAGTGCTTACATCAGTGCCTGAAGTAGTGGGCACTACATCAGAATCAGCTCTTTTTTCCTCTTTCTTAAGTTATTAGTTAGCATACAAAATAGTGGGTTCACTATGACATTGTATACAGGTAAACCATTGTCCACTGCTCTCACTTGTCTCTCTTCTGCCTTCTTGTAAATAGTTCCCTACTGCTTTAATGTCACCTGTGTGTGGCACATGTATGTGTATGTATGTATGAGTATATGTGTGTGTGAGAGTCTATGCATGTGTATGTGTGTGAGTGTATGTGTGTGAGCATATGTGTGTGTGTGTGTGAATATATGTGTGTATGTGTGTGAGTGTATGTGTATGTGTGTGAGTGTTTGTGTGTGAGCATATGTGTGTGTATGTGTGAATATATGTGTGTATGTGTGTATATGTGTATGTGTGTGAGTGTATGTGTGTGTATGTGTGTGAGTGTATGTGTATGTATGTGTGTGAGTGTTTGTGTGTGGATATATGTGAGTGTATGTGTGTATATGTGTGAGTGTATGTGTGTGTGTATATGTGTGTGTATGTGTGTGAGTGTATGTGTATGTATGTGTATGTGTGTGAGTGTATGTGTATGTGTGTGAGTGTTTGTGTGTGGATATATGTGAGTGTATGTGTGTATATGTGTGTGTGTATGTGTGTATATGTGTGTGTGTATGTGTGTATATGTGTATGTGTGTGAGTGTATGTGTATGTATGTGTATATGTGTGAGTGTATGTGTGTGTGTATGTGTGTATATGTGTATGTGTGTGAGTGTATGTGTGTGTATGTGTATATGTGTGAGTGTATGTGTGTATATGTGTATGTGTGTATATGTGTATGTGTGTGTGTATGTGTTTGTATGTGTGTGAGTGTATGTGTGTATAAGGTAAGATTCTGCATATTAGAGAAAACATGGTATTTTGTTCCCTACCCCCATTACTGTCCCTTGGTCCCTGACTGGATTTGATTCTCTTTTAAAGTTTAAATCGACTTTTGGTTGGGTGGATAAAATAGTAAATGGAAAAGGATTGAACAATATTATACAGTTCTCCAACTGAAAATATCTGCGTCGCAGGTCTCTCAGCTAGAGAATTTTTCTTCATTCTACCCCATACTTACGGCTCTCAGATCAAAATTCACTAGAAGGGATTTCTTTGAAATGACCATTCATGTAGCATCAGAAAAGACAAGTTCTTTTTGTCTGTAATGTTTTAAATATTTTTCTATTGGCTTTTCAAAGAAGAAAAAAACTGAGCCAAAAGTAACCCAAGTCCTCTGGCCCTGGGGACAGTGACATCTTAGGCCACTGCTGATCTGGTTCATCAAGCTACCCTGACCGGTTCTGAGTGAGAGCCAAGAGCCCTGGAGCTGGAACTAGAGAACAGGGTTCAAGTCTCAGCTCCAAACACACTGGCACAGAGCTCAGCTTGGGCAGGTCACTTACTCTTGGGGCCTTGTCTTCCTCTGTGAAGTGAGACTCATTATAATACCTGTACGCTCACCTCACCGCGCTGGAATGAGAGAACCAGTTGACATAGTGTCCACAGACAGCCGTATAATTGGTAAGGCACCGTACAATTATGGGGCCACTATTATTATTTTTTTCATGCCCAGACACTGATTCTGTTATTTTTTCAGAGGATCCCATTCTAGTTCAGCTAGAAGCTGGGGACTGAACTTTGGATAAAGCTAGGTAAGTTTGACCCTGTCCTGGGGCCGAGAAAGTGGAGCAAGTTTTCTTAGTAGCCCCTCTATCTCCCTCAAAAGGGTCCTGAAGGACCTCTGTTTATTTCGAGGGGATTTGTAGGCCAGTAAAGGGCTGGGGGATAAGGGAACTACCAATCACCTTGTGGTGTGGTTGTGTGTTACAGGTGCCTGAAGAGAGCAGATTCCCCCAACATAGAGTGTGTGTTGCTGGCAAGTGTGCTCGGGGTTAGTTCCTGGAATGTGATATAATTTGAAGTTCAAATATGCAAATTAACAAAGGTGATAGAGCAGGGAAAGTTTGGGCAAAAGTAATGGGTTTGTGAGCTTTGTAGGGGACAGCCACATGCATACGACTGTTAGGTAACTTACACCTTACCATGTAAGATGAGCCGAAAGCACATCTCTGTTCCAATTTGGACTAGGGGTCCTGCAGGCTGCATCTCCCCCTGGAGCATAATTCTGCACAGCCTCGGATCCCAGGCACTGCAGCAGTCGACCAGTCAACCCTGACTCCTTTTTCATAAAAGCCTTGAGCTGCATCTTCACCCCCTGGGATATGCCTGCCTTGTAAACAACCAGTCTGCCAGGAAGGAGTTCCTCACTGGAGGCAATTTTGCTATTGAGGTGGGGGTCCACCCTCTCCTCCTCCAACGCCCTGACACGAGTCCGTGTCATTAGCTACTCGCTTCGGCAGTTTTATTATGGAAATGACATATTGAAATACAAATTGGGACGTGTACAGTATAATTACTAATACTGCATATTCATTTCCTTCCTTTGTTGCTGGTGAGTCCCCATGAAGGCCTCTTCCCAGCCTAGTCCCTGTCCTGTGTGCAGTCAGCTCTGTGTCATTTTCTTTAGAGGCCAGGCGGGGCTGGAGGGGAAGTGCCAGGGAGGGAGTACCTGCCTTCCTTGACCAGGGCTATTTTTGTGCAATGCTGAGCTGACGAAGCAGTTTGGTCTTCTGAGGTCTAAGGGCTTCCCAGATCTCCCCAAACAGCTCTGTCACTGAGCCAGACTTGGGAAGTCCCAGCTTGAGACCTCCCTTAGAAAATGTAGATGTAAACAAGCAAACATTTCCAGGGATGTGGGGCCAGTGTCCCAGGCTGTAGCACGCAACCTTCGGGACCCTTCCCATCTCTTCTCTTGGGATCTTCTTCAAAAAGGAGGTCACAGAAGTTGGTTAACTTGGCTCCCTGCCACTGTTGTACAGGCAGACAGGCGCTCAGCACTGTGTAACCTAGCCCAGCTCCCTTGTCTGTCCTTCCCCAGGGGAGCACTATCACAAATACCTGACTATAAAGGAGCCATAGTTAAAAGGAGCCGTAGTTAAAGGAGTGGGTTCTGGTTCTAATCACGCCCTCGCCACTGAGCAGTTAAATGACCTAATACATCTGTAACTCAAACTCTCTGTCTGTAAAATGGGGTTTCTAGGTGTTTCTCTCCATAGAATTGTTAAGGGGATCAAAAGCTTTGTTCAGGGTAAGCATGTGGAACAGATACATTGCTTCTTTCTTTGGGTAGCAAGAGCAATAATGGATTGATTCTGAGCGTAGGCACCAAAAGGTCTTACCCACTGCTGTACTCTGTACTATGAGGACAAGCCCAGGCTAGCCTGCTGGATGATAAGAGAGCAGGTGAGGCAGAGCTGAGTCAGTCAGCCTTATTGTCTCAGCTGAGGCCCCAGACAGGTAAGAAAGACTAGCCAAGATCAGCAAGTCAACCCACAGTTAATCCACAGATGACCACAGGAGCATGCACGGTGCTATTCCAGACCAGAGGAAGCTGCAGATCAGAAGATAGGCTGGAGAGCTAAGTGCACGGGTAGTATTTTAAGGCACTACATTTTGAACTGACTTGTTATGCAGCAGCAGCTAGTCGATATATATAGGAGGTTAGTCATGTAGTTTTCCCTTCTACCTGCTACCTTTCTCCTGACCTATTGACCATGTCGAATAAAGATATAGATAGTAAGTTATCAGAGCAAGAACACAGGTCCTAGAGTCAGAAGACAGACAGACAGACAGACAGACAGACAGACAGAGTTTGAATCTCAGCTCTAGCACACATCAAATTATTTAATTTTTAACAAGTTATTTCTCTTCCACGGGAATAATAATAATAATAATAATAATAATAATAATAATAATAAAATAAATCTCTCATAAAATGTTGCATAAAATAGGTGATGGGGAAAAGTTTGACACCCACAAAGCTTATCTCTTCTGTTTTGCATGATGATTGAGATTCTCTCTTTCTGTGTGTGTGTTTGTGCGCGTGCATGTGCGTGCACTGCTAAACTTGGTCACCTGACACTGAAGAGGAGACACTCATCATGTCCCCCACTCAGAAGCACAAAGGAAGCATTCTTCTGATAGCCCATGAAAGCCAAATGATGAGTTTAGCAATCTTGTGTTCTTGTTTGTATTTACCACATGTTTGCATATATGTTACACCATTAATTTTTGCTATGGCTTTAAAGAGTCTCTAAGTAGCAGCATTATCCCCCTTGTCCAAACCCCAAGGAACCTTTTGAGGATGAAAGTCTTGCTCTCTGGAGCTCCAGAAGCCCATGCTGCTCCCCAGTATATCAGTTGTTACTGTACTGACAACCCTTTAGGAGCCCCATGAATCAGACAGACAGTATCCTCTACTGTTCAGTTAACTGAATGGATATAGCTTAAAATGCAATGTTCTCAGCCCCCTGGTAACACAAATCAGCTCTGACCTGCTCACAGCACGGAGGTCTTGGGCTCTGCTGATCCAAGTATCTTTTTCCTGGGGGTTTGGGGATTTGTGGGGAGAACTTCTCTTTGTCTTCATCACCTAGTCTCAAGGAGCATTATCCATGTCCCATGTGCCCCAGAATGACAGAAGCCAGCCCGAATACTAGTGGTTCTTCCTCTATATACGCTAAGACGGCCCTGCCCTACACCCCTTGCATGGTGGGTTTTGGCAGCCAAGGCTTTCAAAGACCGTGGTATTTCCTGGTGAGGATCATCAGCCCTTTTCACGGAAGACCACAAGAGAGCCAAGGCTACTTCCTGGCATTGCCTAGAACTCTCAAGGTGGGCTGGGTGAGAGCAGAGGCTGAGAGGAGGCACAGGGGTATAAAATGTAAACAAAACCGTAACTATGACCCTTTCATTCTAGGACACCGAACTCCAAAGGGAACGGATCCCTGGAAATGGCTTTCTCAGAAAGCCATCACTGAGAAATTGGTCAAGAGTTTAAAAGCTGTTTAGAGAGTTAACAGTGTGATGCTGCACGTTAGGCTTGGGAATTGTCCCACCACTCAACAAAAGGGGTGGCTGAGAAGGCTGTGTTTTACCAAATTGATGGACTGCTTTGTCACCTACTATTAAAGTTAATAAGGAAGTTTCAATAGTTCCATGACAAAGCGCATATGAAACAATTGCAGATAAGTGAATATGCAGATCAGTTTCTGAGCCTTGATCATACCTGTATAAAATCTTATGTGCCTGGATTAATAGCTATGGGAAAGCCTTAGAAAATAAAAGTAGCAGGGTTTTGTTTTGTTTTTTAAGGTAATGAGCATGGCTATCATTTTTAATCACATCGGATGGAAAATCTGAAAGACAGGTAGAGAGACTCATGCTGCCCAGCATCCAGGAGGGCGCACGAGTGAGGAGGTGAGCTGTGGTTATTTCAGTACTGAACGCTGAGGCCTGAGAAGACAGCCCAGGGGCGGAGTACAGGGTTTGGGTCCTGCAAGCAGCACTGCAAGGGAATAAAGACCTGGACGTCTTGTGGCTTAAAGATGTACCAATGCTGAGTTAGCAAACTGAGGGACACTTCTAAGGACCCCAGATATACAGACCCAATCCAAAGAACATTCAACAACATCTATGACAGAATTTCATGCCCAGAGCAGAGCGAGCCAGCACGCTGGAGGAGGTTTAGGAGGGCTTCTCCCACCCTTCTATGACATCAGCAAGTCAGGTGCTTAATAATCACCAGAAAGGCCGTCCGTGTGTGTGTGTGGGGGGTATGTGCACATGTCAGTATACACATATAGATATGTGTATGTGGGTGTGGAGGTCAGAAGACAACCTTGAGATCCCCCATCTAGACGTCACTGGAAATACAAATATGAACTCCCACATCCAGCTTTTGATGAGGGTTTCTGGGGATCCAAACTCAGGTCGTCACACTTGCAAGTGAGCTACCTCTCCAGGCCCTGTTTAGAAAATATAAATAATATGAGTTCCTCTGTTTAAGTGTGTGTGTGTGTTTAAGTGTATGTGTGTTTAGGTGTGTGTGTGTGTGTGTGTGTGTATGAATGTGTGTAAGGGAGATGGTAGACCTCTCCCTCTTAAGCTCCCTTCTTTATCCAGTACCTTAAACCACACATTCAGAAATGTAACCTTATCTCTCCTCAAACATTTCTTTAGCCTGAAATGTACAGTATGCAGATTCCTGGGCCCCACTCCTTGCTCCTGTTTCTGATGGCTGTCTATTTGTCAGCAAGGCTGCCAGGTAAAACTGATGTCTGTGTTCCTATACTTCAAGAAACACTAAGCAAAATGACTTTAATTTATTTTGAAGTTTAAATCCTAGCCTGGCTCTTCTCTGCCTATGAGCCTCTTGAAGCCATGTGGGTCGTTCCTGTGTTTTAAAAGGGTGATTGAAGGCAAGAGGGAGCGCATTAGGCCTTGGGCCACTAGCGAAATAGCAACAGAGTTCTTTCCCTAGGACTTTGCACTGACTTTATGATGCCATGTTGGCCAAGGTAAGGCCTTGGCCTAGGGATTTGGGACACCTTGTTCTGTGTGGACTGTCTCAGGCCAACAACCCAGGGGAGGGCAGTGTGAGGCCTTTCTGATGCTCCATCTCTCTCAAAGTGCTCACAGTGAGAGAGTGGACAGGCTTTAGTCAGTGACTATAATAAAACAATGAGAAATGCTCCAAGGTAGCCATGTAAATATTGTGGGAGTTAGGGCAACTGAGGGGTGACTAAGGAGGAGGAGGAGGAGAAGGGACAGGAGCAGGAGGAGGAGGAGCAAGAGGAGGATGAGGAGCAGGAGGAGGAGGGCCCAGCTCAGGAATAAGTAGGTGATGACCTACCAGGCAGTGTGCAGGCAATAATTACATCCTCACAAAACCCTGTGAGAGGTATTATTTTCTACAGATGAGTGTGCCGCCAGAAGCTTCAGCTGTGGAGCACAGCATCGCGTAATGGTGACTTCATGTGGGTCTGGCTGACTCTGAACCGTGGGGCAGGGTTTCTCCTCCTTCACTCAGGAGGGTAAGACTCTCCCAGGTGCCCTCTGGGTGAGTCACTTCCGTTCGGGTTCCTTGCCTGTGGAAGCAGGGCTGGGCTCCCATCTTGACACCCGGAGGCTCCTCAGAGCTTAAAGATTCTTAAATACCCAGAAATCACTGGTGAGTCATTGTGCCTTACTCTCTAAGAAGGACAGGGGCCTTCCAAAGAATAGCCATTTGTAGACAAGATCTAAGCCTCTATGCAAGTTGGAGCAAACCCAATGCTTAAAACAGCCTGAGATTTTGTTTTCCTGGTTTTGTTTTTGGGCTCCTTATCTCTTATGTCTGGTAGAAAGCTTACAGTTGCTAAGTGCACCGTGGAATAAAAGAAAAAAGTGTTCTTTGTTAGCTGCTTAAAACAATGCTCTGACACTGCTGGGCAGTGGTGGCACACGCCTTTAATCCCAGCACTTGGGAGGCAGAGGCAGGTGGATTTCTGAGTTCGAGGCCAGCCTGGTCTACAGAGTGAGTTCCAGGACAGCCAGGGTTACACAGAGAAACCCTGTCTTGAAAAACCAAAAAAACAAAAAACAAAAAAAAACCCCCAGTGCTCTAGGGAGCTGAGGAGAGAGCTCCTGCCACTGATGCTGATGACCCAAGTTCAATACCCAGCACCCAGGTGATGAAAAGAGAGAACCAACTACTGCAAGTTGGCCTCTGACCTCCACATGGTGTGTGTGTGCACACACACAAATAAAGTGTAATAACGATGCTTTTGGTCACTGATGGCCCTGTGGTTGCTGTACAGCGAACAATCCAGAAAGAAGGCAAAAGGCAGGGGAATCTCTTGGGAAAGCCTAGGAGGACCACATACCAGAGAACCGACTCTGGCCTAGTTCCTATCCTTGACACATGTCTATCAGGAAGAGAAAGGATTCCTTTTCAGGCTCTGGGACACTAGAAAGCTTCTTATATTGCAAGGACACACCCACTTTTGTCCTCAAGACAGCCCCATGGGCCTTTGAAGTGTCTACAGCAAGTACAGAAAATAGGACATGGATACTGCCCTCCCCCTCCCAGGGGTAACAGTTAGAGTCCAGGATCACAAAGGTGCCAAGGGCGTCTCTAAGAAGAGCCTCAGGATTGCCACTTCAGTGCTGTCATATAATCAACTGCTCAGGGTTGAGAACATTGGTGGCAGTTCCCCAACCCTTGGGACAGAACAATTTCCCTCTCTCTGTGGCTGCTCCAGTCTTCCCAGCCGGCCTGTAGGCTCTATGGGGCCCTTCTGGAATGCTCTGACTCCCAGAACTTAGACTAAATATTTCACAGCTGTG
Source organism: Uromys caudimaculatus (assembly GCA_028551405.1). Classification (NCBI taxonomy): domain Eukaryota; kingdom Metazoa; phylum Chordata; class Mammalia; order Rodentia; family Muridae; genus Uromys; species Uromys caudimaculatus. Next base: position 7,673,434 of record CM052703.1, read on the forward strand.
GAAACAGGCTTCTGGCCTGTGGCTAGTGTCCCCACTGGGAACAAAGTAAAAGACAAAAAAAAAAAAAAAAAAAAAAAAAAAAAAAAAAAAAAAAAAGGCACGGCCCATTCCACTCGGCTCATACAGATAAACTTAGCCTTGGGCTCTCACAATAGCTACACCACAGAAACCCTGTGAAATGGATACTAAAGTTTCTTCTCTTTTCACAGATAACAAACAGCGGCTTGGAGAAACTCCTCCGAATAGGCTGGAGGAACACCCAGACAGCCTCCTCCAGGGCTTTGAGCCCTCAGTCGCCACAGAGAGGGAAGGTACCTCAAGCCATTATCCCATCATCCTCCGTTATACCACGTCTGGCCAATAGGACACTTCCGGGGGTCCTTTTCCTCTGCAGCAAGCAGGGAGCAGTCATTCCAGCATCTGTGGACCATGTATTCCACGAATGGAAAGAGAGGGGCTGGGGCTGGTCACCAGAAGACCTTGGCTAGGACGCTGTCCCCCAGCGGAAGGCCTCCTAACTGCTTATTCAGGCAGCGTGTAGGTCTGGGGTGAAGTGACTCAGCCTCTTGCTCTCCCTCTCACATTCTCACAGCTATTTCACACTAGTGAGCTACTGGGTCCCACCAGCTCACCTGTTCCCTATCCATCCTTTGCTCAGATACACTGTTCCTGAGATCCTGTGGCAATATAGATGTAAAATGTGAATTTGGGACCATGGTGGTCTCGGGATGGGGGAGCATCCTACCTTTTGGATTGCGTTTGAGCTTCCACCCAGTCTGAGGAGTTTATGTGATGTGTGTGTTGGATGGTGGTAAGAAGGGAGGTGTCATGTCTGCCCTCTGTAGGACCATGAAAGAGGGGGGGTGGGGCGGGAGGGAGAGAGAGAGGAAGGGAGAGAGAGAGAGAGATGGAAGCTGAGGCAGCAGTGCCCGTGGGATATGCACATCCTGGGGCTGCACAAGTCTGTCAACCCGAGAATATTGAGGACAATGTCAAGCCCCGCACTGCACTCTTATCTACTTATCTACACTGCCATTACTAAACCTACTGATCATCTGGGAAGTAGATGGCTGCAATTAATTACTGTCCCCACATCACAGAGGAGAAACCATTAAGTTACTGGATGAATGTGGCTGAGCAAGCAACTGGGAGCGCCAAGGCCCCTGCCCACATCTGGCTCCAAAGTCTGCATTCTTAACGGTTAACTCCATCTTCCCTTGAGAAACAATGGTGAAGTCCCATTCTCTCGAGCAGTCAAGAGATGCTGTAACTTGCCTGGCTATAAGAATTAGCTGAGGTGCTCCTCAGCGTTCTGGTCCCCAGGCCCTCCCTTCTGAGCAGGAGCTGAGCCTCCAGGGAGGACCTCAGTATCTGCGGTTACCTAGTACCGTGCAAGCCCGAGAAGCCTGAGACACTCTGCCCGATGCCCTATCAGGGTTCCTAACTCCTGGGTGGCCTGAGATTTGGAGATTCTATTTTTAGGCAAGTCCTTCCTGAGACACTGTGTCAGACTTTCTGGCACCTTCTGACAGGCTCCAAGGCACCTGGGCTGTCTTAGGAGCCGCCCTGATGCCCCAGAGATACCTGGAGCAGGGCTGGGAGGAGCCACGTCAGGGTGGGGGAGGACAGACACGTGTGCTTCTCTGAGCAGTTTCAAAGATTCTGACACTCAGGCCCACAGTCCGGAGGGAGCCCATGCTTGCTTGCTTGCTTGGAACCTCCTTTGCCCTTAGTGAAGCCCGGCGGGTGAAAAGTTGCTTTGGTGATGGTTTTGCTTAGGAGATGGTTTTGGGGAAAGAGGTAGAGACATTGTGGTCCCATCTCCTCGGAAGTGCCCTGTGGTCCGGACTCCTCTGAAGTGCCCCATTGACAGTGGTCACTGAGGCTTACTGTGACAGGCTCTCCATTAATCCTCATGTAAGTTTCCTAAAGTAAGCGCCCCTATTTCGCTCATTTTATAGGTGAGCTAACAGGCCCAGAGAGGCGAAATTCCCCACTTGCAGCGCCATATGACGTAACTGACAGAAGCATCAGACCTTGTAAGGAGGCTAGATGTAACAAGCCACCATGCAGTCCCTCAGACCCGCAGAAAATGTCATTTCATAACCACCATTTGGATCACTAAGAGTTTTGTGGGAGTGATGGGGGTGGGGAGGGGGTGTTTGTTTTGTTTCCCCGTGAAGACCAGGCAGCCTTGAACTCAGGATCCTCCTGAATGTGGGTGCACAGGTGGGTAGCAGGTTCCAGATCACCTGCCTTTTTTTTTTTTTTTTTTTTAAATGCTTAAAGCTGTTACTACCTATCGATTAGGAATATTTGTCATGGCCAAAATACAAGAAATGTACTAGGTCCTCTGCATGTACTGATTCGGTTAATCCCATGGATAACCATACAGGGTTTGTATGATTATTTGCTAGGTCTATAACTGAGATGGAGCAGCCTTGGGGAGGCTGGCTGACATCGGCAGCCATGGATTTTTTTTTCTTTTCTTTCTTTCTTTTTTTTTTTTTGGCTGCTGTGGTTTTAAACTGCAATCTGGCTGTTCATAGTGGTCACCATCTACAGAGGAGCATAGAAGTACATGTGCGTGTGTGCTCTATTTTAATAGATATGGGCTCTGCTCAGGCCATTTTTTTGAGGCCCAATCTCTGGTGAACAACACTCAAGGCTTAGTTTATTGTTTTCGAATGTCACAACACCAAAGACTAGGCTTGCTACTTCCAAGTTCCAGATTCCAGCTACCATAGGCTGAGGTAAGGGCCAGGCACGCATGCTCATCTTTTCTGATGCACCCTGCTGTTAACTCACCCTCCTCCCCCCGTCTTGTTAGGAGAGAAATGTCACTGAGCATGAGGTATTTGAAACCAGGGAATGAGGTCAACTAAGCACTGTTAGGGATGGAAGCTGCATGTGTGCACACATGTGTGTATGTATGTGTGTGTGTATGTATGTGTGTGTGTATGTGTGTGTGTATGTATGTATGTATGTGTGTATGTATGTGTGTATATATTTGTGTGCATGTGTGTATATGTGTATATATATATATGTGAGTATATGTGTGTGTACATGTGTGTATATGTGTGTGCATGTGTGTATGTATGTGTGTATATATGTGTGCATGTGTGTATATGTGTGTGTACATGTGTGTATATGTGTGTGCGCATGTGTGTATGTATGTGTGTATATATGTGTGCATGTGTGTATATGTGTGTGTGCATGTGTGTGTGTGTGTGTGTGTGTGTATGTGACATGAAGGTCACTGCAGAAGAACCTGGGAAGTGTGGGAATAAAGAACTTGATTCTCCCAAATAGACGGGTATATTGTCTAGGATGGAGGAAGGACAGGCAGATTGAGTTCGTTGGCCACAGGCTGGCTACCCTCTTCAAGGGACGCCTGGACTCTACTCAGGGAAAGGGAGAACCAGGGCTTGGGGCTGATCACTTGTGGTTACCAGGACCTGTGCATGTGCAGTCTCTGTCTCCCTAGCACTGGGGGTATAAGCACACACTACAGGGTTAGTTTTCTTTGATATCAGTATGGGGCATCCAGTCAGGTTCGCACACTTTCAGGGCACTTGATCGACTGAGCTACTCCTACTTTAAACAACAACAACTTCCAAAGAACAAAACCAGGCTTTGGAGCTTGGCCTTGCATTCACTCTGTAGCTCAAGTGGCCTTGAAGTCAGCGCTTGTCCTCATGTGTGCTGAGATTACAGGCCTGGAATGCTGTATGCATAGGAAGCACGGTTTCTAGCACAGCCCGGCATGCATGTGTGTGCACTTGTGCGTGGTGGAAAAGCATATCCTGTTACTTTCTGTTCTACCCAGATCATTTGTTTTAGAGCTGGTTGTAACCCACGAAATTGATTTTACTGCTTGCTAATAGTTTATGATTCACGGTAAAACAAACAAACAAACGCCAACCAAACACGCACACACACATACACAACCAAATTAACAACAAAAACTGTTTGAAGCAGATTCATGGTACAGCCCACTTTTTTTTTTTTTTTAATAATAAAATTTAATTGTTAGGAATTTTAGAGAAATGTTCCATATAGCAGTACAAATCAATACAGTACTTCTAATGAACAGTTTACCAACAAGTACCAAAGGGTAAATTGTGCTTAAAATTTTATCTAGTAAACTTATTTCTAGGAATTTATGTTGACAAAAATATGTATGAGCCGGGCAGTGGTGGTGCACGCCTTTAATCCCAGCACTTGGGAGGCAGAGGCAGGTGGATTTCTGAGTTCGAGGCCAGCCTGGTCTACAGAGTGAGTTCCAGGACAGCTAGGGCTACACAGAGAAACCCTGTCTCGAAAAACCAAAAAAAAAAAGAAAAAAAAATGTATGTACTGTGGGATATCTATCACAATATTGCATACAATGAGAAACATGTCAAAATTAAATACAGAAGTAGTAAATTATGAAATTACTTGTAGACATTTCTATAATAATTAAAATGCTATTTTCTAGGTTAAAACTTTAGAAGCCAATATTATCATCATCTTATAATTTCACATTATAAATATGATTAAAATAAAATAAATCACTTTGTAAAACATTATGCAATTGGAAATTATTTCTGACAGATCAACTCTTACAGTTTTATAGGCCATTCATTTTTTCTCCTTTGAAATGACAAAGGAAACTTGACTTCAGCCAAAATAGCACACAACCTAATCTCATAAATCACACATTTAATGTTACTTGTTTTCAGTAGGCATTGAAAACCTTACTACTGTCACACTCAACTAGAAATAAGTTGACAACTCCTGACTAATTCAGAGAAAATAAATATTAGTCTTCTAAAATATACAAAAGTCACCTCCCTAATGTGAACATAAAATTCAAATACCTCCAATGTCCTCCCTTGAAGATATGTTAGATTCACTCTGAGCAAAGAGCAACATTCCTTTGTTTTTCCCAAGGCCATTACACTGAAATTCATCAGATACCTATAACACTTGCTGAAGTTGCCCCTTAAGTATTTCTGTTTGACAAGTACAAAGTGTACTTCCTTATCTTTTGTTTTGTTTTATTTTTTGTTTTTTCGAGACAGGGTTTCTCTGTGTAGCCCTGGCTGTCCTGGAACTCACTCTGTAGACCAGGCTGGCCTCGAACTCAGAAATCCACCTGCCTCTGCCTCCCAAGTGCTGGGATTAAAGACGTGCGCCACCACTGCCTGGCCTTCCTTATCGTTTTTGGTAACTTTAGGCTGAAAGTTGATTTTATTCGATATTAGAATGGCTATTCCAGCTTGTTTCTTGGGACCATTGCTTGGAAAATTGTTTTCCAACCTTTTACTCTGAGGTAGTGTCTTGTCTTTGTAACTGAGTGCGTTTCCTGTATGCAGCAAAATGCTGGGTCCTGTGTACATATCCAGTCTGTTAGTCTATGGCTTTTTATTAGGGGAATTGAGTCTATTGATGTTAAAAGATATTAAAGAAAAGTGATTATTGTTTCCTGTTATTTTTTATGTTATTTTTACGTTTGTGTGGCTATCTTCTTTTGGGTTTGTTGAAAGATTACTTTCTTGCTTTTTCTAGGGTGTAGTTTCTCTCCTTGTGTTGGTGTTTTCCATCTATTATCCTTTGTAGGACTGGATTTGTGGAAAGATATTGTGTAAAATTGGTTTTGTGTGGAATATCTTGTCTTCTCCATCTATGGTAATTGAGAGTTTTGCTGGGTATAGTAGCCTGGGCTGGCATTTGTGTTCTCTTAGAGTCTGTGTGACATCTGCCCAGAATCTTCTAGCTTTCATAGTTTCTGGTGAGAAGTCTGGTGTAATTCTGATAGGTATGCATTTATATGTTACTTGATCTTTTTCCCTTATTCTTTTAATATTCTTTCTTTGTTTAGTGCATTTGATATTTTGATTATTATGTGATGGGAGGAATTTCTTTTCTGGTCCAGTCTATTTAGAGTTCTGTGGGCTTCCTGTATGTTCATGGGCATCTCTTTCTTTAGGTTAGGGAAGTTTTCTTCTATAATTTTGTTAAAGATATTTACTGGCCCTTTAAGTTGAAAATCTTTGCTCTCTTCTATATCTACTATCCTTAGGTTTCATCTTCTCATTGTGTCCTGGATTTCCTGGATGTTTTGGGTTTAGAACTTTTTTGCATTTTCTTTGACTGTTGTGTCAATGTTTTCTATGGTATCTTCTGCACCTGAGATTCTCTCTTCTGTCTCTTGTATTCTGTTGGTGATGCTTACATCTATGACTCCTGATCTCTTTCCTAGGTTTTCTATCTCTAGGGTTGTCTCCCTTTGTGATTTCTTCATTGTTTCTGTTTCCATTTTTAGATCCTGGATGGTTTTGTTCAATTCCTTCACATGTTTGGTTGTGTTTTCCTGTAATTCTTTAAGGGATTTTTGAGTTTCCTGTTTAAGGGCTTCTAGCTGTTTATCTGTGTTCTCCTATATTTCTTTAAAGGAGTTATTTATGTCCTTTTTAAAGTCCTCTATCATCACTATGAGAAGTGATTTTAGATCCGAATCTTGCTTTTCTGGTGTGATGTTGTATCCAGGATTTGCTATGGTGGGAGAATTGGGTTCTGATGATGTCAGGTAACCTTGGTTTCTGTTTTTATGTTCTTGTGCTTGCCTCCTGCCATCTGGTTATCTCTAGTGCTACCTGCCCTCCCTTTATCTGACTGTAGCCTGTCTTACCTGTGATCCTGGTTCTGTCAGAACTCCTCAGAGACCAGCTGTCTCTGGGATCTTGTGATTCTGGGATCCTCTGATCCTGAGATCCTGGGTGTGACAGAGCTCCTGGGAGTCAAGCTGCCTCTGCGACCTTGAGATCATGGCGTGACCAAGCTTTTGGGATCCTGGGATCCTGGGATCCCGGGATCCTAGGCGTGTTAGAGCACCTGGGAGTGGAGCTTCCTCTGGTGTTGTGGGACTGGCTGAGGAGGTTGAGCCCAAGGTCTGCTCAGAGCATCAGCCAGACCGGAAGGAACCTGTGCCACTGGTCCGGAGGGGTTCCTGGGTCCCTGGATCCCGCTGATCCCAGTTACTCCTGGTGTTGGGACAGATGTTGTGTCCTCCTCCTTTCAGTCCACTTTTGTTGAGTGGCAGATTCATGGTACAGCCCACTTCTGAATTTCCTTATGCTGACTTACATTTAATACGCAGCGTTTCTCAAAGTGCCCTCCGTGTACTACATCACTCTTCCACACAGATTGCTCTTCACAGCGGCTCTGTGGGCAAGTAATTTGGACAATGATACAACACATGGTCTCTGATGCGTCACAGTGTACTCAGCCTTGCTAGCATTCGAGGTCGGTGTTGATGGAGTTGACTTTCTTTACACATTTTAGCCACATAGCCATTTTCCATTTGGGTGAGCCCCTGCTCCCTTCCTGGGGGAACCCTGGCGTATGAAACAAAACCCATCAGGGCCCTGCTGTTTCTCTTCCACCACTGTCCTGCCCACGAGTCCAGGAAGGTCCGTGTGAAATCAGGAGGGAGGGCAGCTGAAACACACAGTGACCCTCTTTTCCTACTTCCCATATCAAGTCCCAGCGAGAGTCCTGCAGTCTTTGGGACCAGTAATTGCATGCCAGGCAGGTTCAACACCAAGTTACATCCTCAGTTCCACCCCACCCTTTTTTGTTTGATTCAGGGTCTCACTAAATTGCCGGGACTGGTTTTCAGTTTGGTTCATAGTGTTGTCAGGCCATACATGTACAATTCTCTTGCCTCTGCCTCCCAAGTAGCTGTGTCAGCAGGCCTGGTTGCAGCTTACTTTCTTACTAGATGATGGATCTTAGACGTCACTTCCTGTTTGTACACAAAGTTTCCTTACTACTGCGCTCCGTGTGTGTGTGTGTGTGTGTGTGTCATGGATGTGTCATTACACGTGGGCAGCCATCTAGTGATGACATGGGCTGTTTCCAAGGGTTCTGCTAGAAATGAGACTGCAGTGAGTAACCATGCATCTAAGCAACCGAACGTGTGAGTATGCACGCTGCATAAATCCTTACCAGTGGAGCTGCACGCTCAAAGCTCAGCATTTCCTTAGGGCTTGAAAGGCACTGTCCGGTGACCCTCTGAGGTCCAGCTGGGATCTCAAGATGAGATCTTTCTTGTTTGATGTTTAATCCCAACTAGCTATACACAATGGCTCAGGACTCAGGAAGCATGGAATGCATTGCTAGTCTGTCTTCAAACAACTGTTTGACGTCATCAGTGGCTGCTGACAGAAACGGTTTCCTCCAGAGAGGGCTCCCCCATAATTGTCCGATCCCAAGTGGTCAGTCCCGGACACATAAGCTTGTGAGTGATGTATAAATGGGCTCAGCAGGTTCTATATATGTATGTGTGTATACATATGTGTGTATACGTGTGTGTGTGTGTGTGTGTGTGTGTATGTGTGTGTGTGTACAGTCAAAAAAGAAAAGGGGCCTGGGAGGAGTTGGAGGGAGGAGAAGGATGGGTTGAGATTGAAATACATGCAGGGTTTATCTATGAAGCTCTCAAGAAAAAAAAAACTGTTACGTGCAAGCAAATCTTTATGCCCAAACAACTGTTGGACTCACCAAAATCATGTGCCCCAGTCAAGCCCTTCCCTTCCTTTATGTAAACTGGAGCTTCAGAGCCCCATAGTTCTGATACATTGTCATTGGCTTTCTCAGAGGTAAGTCAGGGCTTCTGTGAGTGTTGTTACTATTTTTTTTTTTTTTAAAACAAACTCTATGTAGTCCAAGTTGGCTTTGAACTCATGGTCCTCCTGCCTCAGCCTCCCTAGTGCTGAGATGACAGGCATAACAGATACCACTACACCAACTTGGCCACCTCACACAATTTGGTACTTCCTTGCAAAAATAATGAAGTATTTTTTTATCACAAGACCAGCAAACACATCTCTTGGTATTTTCTCAAATGAACTGAATGTTTACGTCCACACCAGAGCTCGCACATTCGTGTTTATAGCAGCTGTTGCCCTCATTGTACAAACCTGGAAGAAAACTATGTGTTTGGTAAATGAGCTGAAAATAAACTGCTGTTTATCCAGAGAATGGAATAGTATTCAGCTCTGAAAGAAGCGAGCTATTTGGCCATGAAAAGACAGGGAGGAAGCACCCATCCACAGTGCAGAATGGAAGACACCAATCTGAGATGGTTCCCTACAGTGACGCCAGCCCTGCAGCCTCCTGGGAAAGGCAGGGTTAGGGCAACACTGTGGCTGCCAGGGATTGGGGGGAGGGGGGTGCATGAAGCACAGTGGATTCTTTGGGCTGTGAAACTGTTGTGTCTGATGTTCCAAAGGTGGACACTTGACCACCACCAAAGCCCAAAGACTTAATAATACCAACCATGAGCCCCAGTGTAGCCCCCAGACTTTGGAGGGTCATGGTGTGTCCCCTAGTCCCATCAAGTGTAACAAATGGGCTGCTCTGGTTGGGACATTGATAGTGGCAAGCTGTGCAGAAGCCATGTGGAAATCTTGGTGCCTTCTGCTCAGTTTCATGGACCTTGGGCTGGGTGTGGTGTGTACATCAATGATCTCGATAGAGGTAGCAAGATTATAGCAAATTCAAGGCCAACCTGGTCTACATGGTGCATTCCAGGTCATCTGGGGCTACATGACAGTATCTTGTCTCAAAAAAACCAGAATTAATTAAAAAAAATTTTTTTGTTGTTCCTTTGAACGTAAAAGTTTCATTTTTGAGGAACTTGTTACTGCACATTTCAGAGAGAGCTATGTAAGAAAGCAAAAATGTTCTCCCTTCATCCTATGAATAAATAAGGGCATAAAATTTCTTCTTAAATCATGACACTTGGAAGTTTAGCACCAGCATCCAAAATGAACAACAAATGAAAAAGAGCATTTACTATATATTTCAGGTTTCTTTGGTTGGGGCAAACATTTTAATAGGAGCTTTAATAAATGTGAGACATACACATAACTTTTTGGCAGCAAAGTTTGAGATATAACTCACATTGTATGTAACTTACTTCTTAAAAGTGTATCTTCCGGTGGATTTTAGTACCCTCAGAAAGCTGCACAGCCATCGCCGGGTCCTAAACTGTTCCTGTCACCCCAAATGAAGTCCCTCATCCATCAGCGGTCTCTCTACCCCTGCGAGCTCCTTGCTCAGATAGCCACACATCTTCCTGTCCTTCTAGATCTGACCAGTCTGGATATTGTCCGTGGATGCAGGAGTGGGGAGGACCATACCAGGACCCTCCAGACGCTTATCCCAACCCTCAGGTATTGAAGTCTCTCCTGTAAAGTGGGTTGAATCTGCATATAAACCTACACATACCCCAACCCTGTATACTCTAATCCTATCTACATTAATTATAATGCCTAGTACATTGTTGATGCTTATAATCTTAAACCTTTGTTCTTTTTTTCTGAAGCAGTGTCTGCTCTGTTGTCTGGAGTAGCCTCGAATTACCACCACTGCCTTCTCTGCCTCCCAAGCGCTGGATTGCATGCCTGGCAGCACATACTTATCCCCATGTTTTCTCCAGGGTTTTCTTGAGGTGGCTCTTAAGTTTTGATCACCTGTGTTAATTTTTCATACAGTGCAAAGGTAGATCTGGTTTCGGTCTTCTGCTCTGTGGCTTTTTGTTTGCCCCAGATCGTTTGCTGAAAGATCTTCTTCTTTCCCTGTTGAACAGCCCTGGCACCCTGTGGAGAATTAATTACCCCAAATGTGAGGCTGATTTTTGGCTTCCCTGTCCAATCCGCGTTGATCTGTGGATCTGTATGTCCATCCTTAGGCCAGTTCGCACGGTGCTGAGGACCATCGCTTCTAGTAAGTTTTACATTTGGGAAATGTGTTATCGTCCGTGTTTCTTTTCTATGTTTTTGCTGTTTATTTGGCTAATCAGGGTTCCTCAGATTTCCACATTAATTTCAGGATCAGCTGATGGACTACTGTAAAGAAGTCAGGTGGGGATACATTGAACTTATAAGTTATAACAAGCTATAAGTAAGTGTTGCTATCTTCCAGTTCCTTCCTGTGGGTATTTCACACTGAGTCTTTGTAGCCACAGGATGGCTTTCCATTTGTTTGCGTCTTTTTTCTTTTAACATTTTCTCTCCCAAAGCATGGACTATGATTACATTTATTCCTAAGCATTCTATTCCTTTTGATACTATTTAAGTAAAACTGTCTTTCCATGTTCAACTTTGGATTTTCTGTACGGGATGCATCCTGTTAGCTCCTGTGTCCTGAAACCTTGCTTGACACATCTGGTGTTCTTTTGTGGGGGTGGGGTTGGGTGGTGGAGGCTGCTTAGAACCTTCGGTGTAAAAGATCACTTGTCTATGTAGACAGACATACAGGCATAAATAGAAATACTTTCACTTTTTCTTTTTCAAGCTGAATGCCTTTCGCTTACTATGTTCTCTTAGCTTCCCTGTCTTGACCCTCTGGTGCAGCACATATCAAAGGTGTCCTGAGCAGAAGGCAGGCAGGCACGTTTGTGAGCTCAGGGGCAAACTTTCCAGTCTTCACCATTATATTTGTGACTTTGATTGTGTACTGTGTTGTTTTAAATTTTCTAGGAACCACATTTTAAAAAGACAAAGATCAACAAAGGATGCCAGTGTAGTTCATTCAAGCCAGGATGTCATTCCTATATCGTTAGTATTAAAAGTCACTACTTTGTTTGCACACCAAGTCTTTGAAACATGGCCATGTATTAGACTCTCAGCATGTCTCCGTTCAGCTCAAGTCTAGAATATGTCTGGCTTAACACGGTAACAGCCAATGTTTACTGAACACTTAACATGGCCCAGGTACTAAGACTCTATTTATGCAGTTTCAGCGGTGACCCTATAAGGAGACAAAGCATCAAGAGTGATAATTTTGCCCAAACCTTCTAGCTAGTGATGAGTACAGCTGGGATTCTAACCTGGGAAGCCAGATTTCAGAGCCAGGACCCTATTTTGTTTTTCAAGAATTTCAATCAGACATGGTGGTGCACACCTTTAATCCCAGCACTCAGGAGGTAGAAACAGGGAGATCTCTGTGAGATCCAGGCCAGCCTGGTCTTCAGAACCAGTTCCAGGACAGCCAGAACCACATCGTGAGATCTGTTTCAAAACAAACAGAAGAATTTCATTATTGGGTTTATTAAACAAAGTTCAAGTAGATTATTCTGATTCTCTGATTTAAAAAAAATTCTTAAGAGATAAATTAACGATGTGGAAAACTTTTCTGTCTTCTCCTGCATTGTTAATTCTTTTATTTCTCTCCCTCCCTCCCTCCCTCGCATCTTCATTTTAAGATTTTATTGAGAAAGGAATAACTTCTATAAAATGCTCACCTGGTTACAGTAACTGATTAGCCAGCACACATCTGCCAGACTGTGTTACATCTCATCTCAGAAGAAGGAAGGCTCACAGGGCCCCATTCTTCCCTGAGGAGCTGTTGAGATTTAATGATGGTGGAGAAAAGGGAGGTCACTTTCCTGAGTGTAACCACTGACAGGTTGTCTACTCCAGGAAGTAACTTCCCACGGACACTCATGCAGGCAACCCTAACAAGCTCAGTGGGACACACATGTACACACACACACTCACACACATAAAATCACATACACTAACACTCACACTTACATATTTACACACCTACACTCTCATACACTCACACTTATATATTTACACACTTACATATTTACACACCCACACACCCATACACTCACACATATTTACACACACTCACACTTACATATTTACACACCTACACTCGCATACACTCACACTTATATATTTACACGCTTACACACTTACATATTTACACACCCACACACCCACACACTCACACATATTTACACACACTCACACATATTTACACACCTACACTCGTATACACTCACAGTTATATATGTACACACTTACACACTTACATATTTACATACCCACACACTCACACATATTTACACACACACTCACACTTACATATTTACACACTTACAGTCACTCACACATTCATATCTACATTCACACACTCACACATTCACACTTACATATTTCATACTCACATAGTTACTCACACACATACATTTACATACTTACACACCTACAGACCCACACACCCACACTTACACATTTACACATTCACACACAGTTACATACTCACACAATTCTCACTCACATTTATGTGTACACATTTACACACTCACACACATACTCAGACACACTTGCATATTCACACACTCACATATAGGGAAATAAGAGGGACTTGCTGGGAAGGAGAATGGTTTCAGTAGGAGAGGGGATGGAACCGAGACAGAGCCGGGACCAAGAAGAGCGGAAATTCATTATAAACGCGGACGAAACTGTCAAAGGATACAGAATTAAATACGTTTAAAAACTACGAAGCTTAAAGCCTACTAAAGAAAACAAAAAATCAGACTCCTTACCATAATCTTCACTCTTTTGATACATGATATAACTTCTTTTCTTTTCTTCTCTTTCTTTTCTTTCCCAAGTCAGAGTTTCTCAGTGTCCTGGAACCTGATCTGTAGAACAGGCTGGCCTTGAACTCAGAGATCATCCTGCCTCTGCCTCCCTCTTGCCAGAGCTAAAGATGTGCACTACCATGCCTGGGTAATATATGATATAATTAACTCTTCAATTTTTAATTTTTTAAAAATATTTATTTATTTTATGTATGAGTACATCATTGCTCTCTTCATACACACCAGAAGAGGGCATCAGATCCCATTACAGATGGTTGTGAGCCACCATGTGGTTGCTGGGAATTGAACTCAGGACCTCTGGAAGAGCAGTCAGTGCTCTTAACCACTGAGCCACCTCTCCAGCCCTTAATTCTTTGTTTTTAATAGCAGAGTTCCTGAGGTCTCGTTTGCATTCCATGATTTCACCCGTCTGAAGACTGCACTGGGCCAGTTCTTAGTGTCTCACTACTCAGCCGTATAAGGTTTCATCATCTCAGGGAGTGGGTGGTCGTCCCGTTTCCCGGCCCTTCATAAGACCTACCTACTTTTGCTTCTGTGTGATTGCTGATCTTGGCATTCCATGGAGGTGAAGCCAGGCGAGATGTGGTCTCTTGGGAGCTGCTTCCTTCACTTACATGTTTCCAAGATTCATCTGTGATCAGTATGTGTCCAGACCCTGTCCCTGCTGGTGGCACCCCATCCGGGAGATGGTTCACCTTCAGTTTGTTCAGTCATCCTGTGATACACATGGCTTTATTTTCCTTTTAAAATAAGATGTTTTATTTTCATTTAAATGTGTATCTGTGCTCCATGTGTGTACATGTAGCCAGGAAGACCAGAAGAGGGGGTAGGATCCCATGGAGCTGAGTTACAGGAGACCATGAGCTACCTAACACGGTGCTGGGAACCGAACTCATCATCTGGGAGAGTGGCCACTTTTAGCCACTGGGCCATTTCTCCTGCTTTCATTTTTAAAATGGTTTTTATTTGGGAATTTTGTTTTGCTTTTTTTGAGACATGGTCTCACGGCATAGCCCAGGCTGTCTTGGAACTCAGTCCTACTGCCTCATCTCCCAAGCGCTGGGTCTACAAGAGGCACTCAGTGGATATTTTGTGTGTGTGTGTGTGTTAGGGTGACAGACAGATGAGGGACAGACAGGCATACTCATGACACAAATGGAGGCCAGGGGATAATGTCAGATGTCTCCCCGTCTCCTCTCTGTACCTTATTTCATTTATTTATTTATTTTACTTTCTCACTTTTATTTATGACAAATATATTCCTAGTTTCTTCTGATCAAAAGTTCTTTGAGACAATTCCAGCAGCCTTAGCCAAATGGAGAATAGAATCCTCTAACTTGCCTATCCTGTGAATGGCCCCACAGATGGCATAGGTTTTAAACTGGCCATTAAACCAGCCTCTGACCCTGTCAACCTTGGCCACATTCATCTGGATGGACTCGTGGTCCTTGGCACTAGTGATGCAGTTGCTCAAAGAACATTTCTGAGGCACACACAGGTGCACAAACTTGCTGGCATCATTCTGCATGCTGAGGCAGTGCCTGCTCACTGGTCCAGTGGGAACGCAGAAAAGTCTCTACCTTCTTTTTGATACAGGATTTCCCACTGAACCTGCAGATCACCATTTGGGGTACACTGGCTGGCCACTGAGCTCTGCGGACCTGCCTGTCTCCACACACCAACACTAGGGTTCCAGGCACAGCCCAGCCTCTATGTGGGTCTTGGGGATTTGAACTCAGGTCCTGCTGCTTTCACAAAGCGTGCTCTTACCTGCTCTGTTGAATCCTTATTAACGTATTGCTGAATGAAGGAAACAACCAGCCCATGGCCAGTGGATATTCCAGGTAATGGAGCAAAGCAGTCACAGTGTGTCAGCAAGGAGCTTCAGTGAGGCCACCGTGCTTCCCCAAGGACTGTGACCTCCTTGCTGCCCGAGGCACCTGAGGATCAAGTGTAGATGCCCAGGTCCCCCTCCTAGAGCTTGACTCTGCAGGAAAGATTGGCTCTAAGAATCTATATTTAACTTGTTTATTTATTTGACAGGGTCTCACTATACAGCCCTGGTTGGTCTGAAACTTATGTAGACCAGGCTGGCCTTGAAACACCCCCCGCCTCCCCGCCCCAACCCTCCAGTGCTGGGAATGAAGGCATGTACCACACACAGCCTAGGAATCGGTGTTTATTTTGCCATATAGCCAGTGCCTTCCAAGGAGGCGAACTTGTCAGTGGCAATGAGACCTGGTTGAGGAGCCACAGCCCTGCTGGGGACTGAACGTCACATGCCAGCAGAAAAAAGAGAAATAAGCAGGACTCAGTGCGAATACCCTGAGTTTTGTGTAAACTTACACATGCTACAGTTCACTCGATCTTCAAAATACCATCCTGGAGGAAGGTGTTCATTTGTTTGTTATTTGTAGACAGAGTCTGACTGTGTAGCTTGGCTGGCCTTGAACTCACAATCCTCCAGGGTGCTGAGATTACAGGCATGCACCATCACGCCCAGCCACGAGAAAGGTTCTCTTAATTAGTCCTTCCTTACAGTTGAATAGACAGAGTCTGCAGGGAGAAGGTTGTATGGGGTCTCGAAGCTCCCAGCTGGCTGCAAGCCAGGCCAGGCTCTGCTCCCTGCCTTTCTGTCTTTTCTAGCCTGAAGCTCTCCTGTTTGTCCTGTGGTAGCTACGAGGACCAACAAGGAAGGAGTAAGACAGACAGGCACGAAGTAGATGGACTCAGGGACAGGCCTGTTGGGAGAAGAGTCAATTTGTGGGTAGGGGTCACTGCAGAAGGGCCTTCGGACAGCTCCTAAGCCCCACACTGACCCTGCTGAGGACCACACTCCTTTATTTATCACAGGTGCCCGAACCATACTTGCATACTTGCCCCCAAGATGCTCCCATGCTCCCAGGGGAGTCAGAATCAGCAACAGTTCTCTCAAATCAGAAGGAATTGATTTTGCATGCAGCACCTCATTGAGATAACGTTTCAGTGATGAAACCGAGACTTGGGGACCTCCAATAGCTTGCCTGAAATCACACAGCAAATAATTCACGAGACTGAGATTCGAATCTTGTTTCTGTCTTTCTCAAAACTCCTATGCTGATATCTCACATCCGCTGTGATGGTGTGAGAAGGTGAAACCTTTCGAATGTGACTAGGTCATGAGGGCAGAACTCTCAGGCTGGGATTGGTGCCTGCTAGAAAAAACCAAGAGAGAGAAAGGGGGCGAGGAGGGGGAGAGGGCGAGAGGGGGGCGGGGGGAGGGAGGGAGGGACAGCACGCCAGAGCTGGAGCATGCGCAGTAGCACAGAAGACCCCATGGCTCAAAAGCCTCTCTGAAGAAACGGCCCTCCCTCTTCAGCCTATAGTTCTATGAGAAAGAGGTTTCTGGGACTGAGGATGTGGCTCAGTGGAGGCGTACATGGTCTACATAACTTGCGGGACCCTGGGTTCATTTCCCAGCACCTCAAAAATAAATAATTACAAAGCCGTGTACTTTAGAAAGAGGTTTCTGTTTATAAGTCACTCAGCTTGGAGCATTTAGTCATAGTGCCCAGAGCAGACCAAGGTGCTTGGAGCTCAATGCTTTCTCCTGCTTGTGATTGCTAACTGGAGGCAGGTAGTCGATCGTTCGGAGTGAGCATGCTCCGGAGTGTCTGCTCCAAGCCCACTTCCAGAAATGCCAAGCCCCAGGTTAACACATCTGGGTCTTATTCCTGAGGAACCTCTCTCAGGACAGCTTTGCATGATCAGAATAGATCTCTCAAAGGCAAAGGCAACAACTTAAAAGGGTTAGTTTATCACCTCAGTGGGCCTCTTTTCAATAGGCCCAAGGGGACAAGGAAACCATCAAAACCTGAGGCTGGGAAACCCAGCTTCCTGTGTCTGGCCTCAATTCCCCCCCCACTCCCCCACCGCCACGACCACTTAAAAGAGCAAGCTCAGTACATGCTAGCCCTGCCCCCCAGAGTCGCTCTTCTCCTGATTTGTCTCTGGGCTTCCTGTTGATCCTGAAGGTTGTTTTCATTTCCCAGCCTGTAAATTCTGTTCATAGACCACTGGGTACTTCCCCAGCTTAGGAGGAAATAGCATCTAAGAAAGAAGGCAAAGAAAAGGTGACAGTGGGAAGCAGCAGGGCACAGAGGGCCCACGCTGCCTTTGTTCCTCTCCCCATCCCCCTTTGCCCACCAGTGCGGCTGCCCCAGGGAGCTATGGTCCAGACGGCCAGCCAGGCCATGCTCTGGACGATCTCGAACTCGCACACTTTCCCACTGACAGTTGTAGGCTCGTACCAGCTCTGGGGGAGAACAGTCCACAGGACCCAGGATCTTTGGGGAGATTGACGAGAAATGCCCTTTTTGTTGTTTTAATAGATTTCTATTCACTCAGAACTGAGACAAATTAGTTTTGATAGGAGAATAGAACACCTTAAACTTGGATGAGATGGATGGGTGGGCGAAGTGCTTGCTGAGGGAACGAGGGAGCGGGCACACGCGCACCCTGTCTGATCCCCGGAATCCACGAGCACCAGCTCGAGCTGCAGAGTGTGGATCCGTGGATTTACTTTTCTGAAGTTGGCCAGCTTTGAATGATTGTTGAACAGTTCCAACTGGGTTCTTTTGCATTTCACTTTCTGGAAAGTACCCTAGTTAGTAATTAATTCCTTGGAAATTGATTTCTGTTGGAATAGTTACTAAGACCTGGAAAAGTCCCTTTTAAGCTTCACAGAAGCTGATCATCTGGCGGTGTTTGGGAGGCTCTTGGTGTTGTGTTTTGCTTATTTGCTTCTTAGACAAGTTCTCATTATGTAACCTTGTGACCTAGAATTTGCTACATAGACCAGGCTGACCCTGAACTCAGAGATCCTCCTGCTTCTTCCTCACAAGGGCTGGAATTGAAGGGGTGTGCCACCACACCCAGAAACTCTGGAAGCTTTTAAGTGTACCAGGTCCCCTGGCAGAACTGGACTAGGCTGGGGTTCTTGGTTGGTGGGCTGAGTGTTTCAAAACATAGATTGTCAAAAGCGAATGTTTTCCTTTTTCCTGTCACGGTCAGGCCAGGTCCACAGGGACTCAGCAGAGCCCTGGGTTTAACTTTTCCTTCCCCCGTTGCTGCATCTGCTGGGGCTGCTCAGGGTCTGGTGGACTTTGTAGCATCCCTCAGAAGCACAGGGAACATTTTCTCTCCGCTGACTCCCTCCTTTGCACAAGGTACACTTGTTAAGAGTCAGCCTCCGGGGTCTCTGTGACCTTTCTGATCAAAAGGACAGGTGACTTCCTGGAGCTGTAGGGCCCTCTTAGGAGGATCCCCGTCTTCTGGGCTTGGGTGACCTTAAGGAGCGTGTTGCTTTTCTGTTTCTGTGATCAAATGCTTGGTGAGTAGCAACCTAAGGAAGATGGGGCTTATCTTGGCTCACAGTTTGAGGTGTTCTCAGACACACCAGAAGAGGGCACCCTCTCCCATCACGGATGGTTGTGAGCCACCGTGTAGTTGGCTGGGGATTGAACTCAGGACCTCTGGAAGACCAGTCAGTGCTCTTAACCACTGAGCCATCTCTCCAACCTGCTATTCCTCAATTTTAAACTGTTTTCACATCAACCTTTTGTACCACTTGCAACTCCTGTTGTTTTCTCTCCTATCATGGGCATTTAGGTTATCTCTCTTTCAAAACCACTTTCTTGAGATATAATTCATACACTGACACTCAGGTTGTTCCCCAGAGGGCTTTGAACCACATACAGACTGGATACAGGAGCTAGTGAACCCGTGCTTGTTGGAGTAGTCCTGCATGGACCCCAACGGAAAAGTTTTCCTCTCTGAACTTCACTTACACACAACACCCAGTCCCCCCAAAAACATGGAGCCATGGAAAGAAAGTGGCACTGGGACAGATGACAACAGAAAGAGATCATGGGTTTGAGGGCAGTATGGATCTGGATGTTAACTGCTTAGCCTTGATCCTATCAAGGCGCGATGGCTCATAGCACATGTCATGTCACTGCTTGGCATGTCGTATGTCCTGCACGTGGCAGATGCCCTCCTGTCCACATGAGCTTGGTGAAGTCATGCCAAGAAAAGACTCTGTGTAAAGGCTTAGGAGACAGAGCAAGGAGCTCTGGGGACTGGGTGGCAATACCAGGAGGCAGGCAGTTCCAAGTCACGGATGGCCACCTTGCATGGAAAGGAGGTTAGACTTCATTTCTCTGCTAAGTCACAGGGCCATGAGGCTACAGTGAGAGGACTGTGTATTGTCCCCTCTGGAAAAATTGTTCCTCCGTTGCTTCTCCACGGATCCCTGAAGAGGGCCTTCCCACCTCTGCCCATCCCCCCTGGCTGAGGCTGGGTGGCAGGGTCCAGACTGAGCAGTAAGGGGAATGGGGGGTAGGGGTCTGGAGTAGGCATGAGAAGGGTGCCAGTGAATTAATTGTTTAAATGATTCAGGTGAGCAAGAAGGAACGCAGACTAAGCCTTGACAATGGCCAGCAAAAGGTACCAAGAGAGAGATTTCAGAGATATTGTTATGGGGTTCAGTGACCTTATGACCTCTGAGTTACAGACCCAGACCACCTGCCAAGATCAGAGGGAGGGATGGGAGGTCCGCCTCCACACATCCTTCACTTTCCCAGTTACAGATGACAGAACCTGGGCTGAAAGAAATTGGCTCTCTCTGGGAAGGATTTAGCTGCACACTGCCTGGGATGGGCCTGGAAAGAGAGGAGAGGCTTTGGGTGGCTGAGAAGGTGTGGGATTCAGTGGACCAGGCAGAGGTGGGAAGGCCCTCTCCGGGAATCTGAGGAGAAGCAATGGAGGAACAATTTTTCCAGAGAGAGTGGGCATGTCTCTGATCCTCTTTCTCAGGTTACTAAGCATGGTAAAAAGCTGTGGAGACAGGTATAGTAGGAGAGGTGGTACAGGGTCCCAGGCCTAGAGCAGGAAGCTCTTTCCTCTTTCCTCCAAGCTCTGTCTTCTGCTGGGGGCCAGACTCATGAGTATGGGTCCCAGGTCTGGTAGTTGAGGCTAAACACTCCCATGCAGTCCTGAGCTCTTTTAAGCTCTGACATTGGCAAGACTGTATAGGGACTACCTGGTGCTACCCAGGGCCTCCCTCATAGGAGGGGATGAGCTGAGGGTTAGTTTGGATAAGATATAAGATTCACCTGAGGTGGGAGCTTGGGATTTCTCTCTTGGTCGCCTGGGGATGACGACATCCAGAGTGGTACCAAACTCTGAGGCAGCGGAAGGAGAAAAACCAAGCTTTTCTCCACCATTCTCCTCAGGCCATACCTCCTTCAAGTGCTCATTAGCCTTTGTCTGCCAGGCCCTGCTCACTTGGCTTAAAGTTAACAGAGGCCCAGATGGGGACGTGGTAGGAGCCATCTGGTCTTCTCCCAAGACCCTCAGCCCTTTACCCCTCCCAGTGCCTTGTCCCAGTGATCTCCCTCCCCTTCATCTTAGACCCAGAGTCTTCACCCTGTTTGCTATCTGTCAGTGAGGCAGCCTCAACGCCCTGAACACAGAAAGCTAGCCATCCAAGTATGGTAGTCCCCACCCTTCCTCATGTCTCTTTCCTCTGGGTGTGGGAAGAGGGAAAGAGGAAGAATCGAAGCCTGCAGTGTCCTTTCCAGCTAAAATGACTGTGGTCTCTGTAGTCATCTCGGCTTCTTCCCCAGCCCGAGCTGGAGCCCCTAAGTGGAGGTCAGGGGTGAGAATGAGGGGACACATGGTAGAGGCCTGTGGTGAGGGGTGCTGCCGAGACCATGGGCATGGGCTTGGCTGTCATAGGCACAGTTCATTGGGTGACTCAGGACCTGGCTTAGTTACCTTTCTGGGCAAAGTGTTACAGGTGTGTCAGTGGCGCCTACCTGAGTGAGGACAAGGCTCAGCCCAGTCTCTCCCTGGCCTATTGGAGGCTGCCAGCAACCTATGAAGAAAGAACAAAAGTGGAAGAGGAAGGAGACAGGAAGATGCATGGTGGGGGGTGGGGACTCCAGGAAGAGTCTTGCCTCACAGGGGCCTTTAACTGTTATCAGGAAGCCTGAGATTGGGACAAAACAAGTGCCAGGAATTTGGCCCACATTTCCATACATCCCAGTCTCTATACCATGAGGAAGATAGCACGTCCCCACTTCATAGCCCAGAAAATTGAGCACAGAGTACATTTGCCTGAGGTCACGAGGCTGCCTCAGGGCAGGGTGTATGGCTCCAAAGTTCACCTACTTCGAAGCCACAGCCTTTGCCTTGCTATTCTCTGGGGCAGAGTCTGTCCAGCCTAATCACAGCCCGGGGCACCTGGCACCCAGCACCCTTTTACTAGGCTGGGCTCTGTTTCCTAAAGGACACACACCCCGTTTGTTCTGGAAAAGCCTGTCTTGCTTCAGGAAATCACATGGGCTATCCGAGCAGCTTCCAGGGTGAGAGGGCACTGCACTGCCCCTGTATTCGGAGTGGGGGATGGGGAGAGGCAGGGCAGAGATACAGAAGGGCAAGAAGTAGGGACGATGGGCACAGAAGCCATGACTCTTCTTAGAGATACAGTGGCTCATGGGACTCAGGAATCAGAGACAGCGACTTGGAATTCCCACCCCACTTAATCATGGCTTGGGCACAGTGTCAATCTCCATGGGCCTGCAGGTCATCATTCATCAACAGGGTAGGTGGTCATAGCCCGACACCTTCATAGTCCGAGGAGTGTAATGGTCCAGATGGCATTGCACTCCTGCCTTTGCCATGGCAGGTGCAAGAGACATCATCCTGGGACCGTTTATCATTTCCATCCACTCTACCATTAGGTAGGTGGGCTCTCCAGAGCCCACATGGCATGCTTTCAGGGGCTCAGGGTGACACGGTAACAGGCCATTGTGCAGGGGTTGGTTCAACGGCTCACAGCACAGACTGGGACTGTCACGGGGCTGGCCACCAAGCAAGATATAGACTAGCCCTGCTCTGCTCATCCATGTCAGATATCCTGGAGCTTCCAAGGAAGAGGCCAACCCAGCTATGAGGAAAGTGGAAGGTCAGTTCTAAATTACTGGCTTTAAAGCCATGATGAAGGTCTGATGCAGCCAGCCAGTTGTAGGTTTATAGATTTGGTCACTCAGTCTCCTTCTACTCCATGAAGAGTGGCTCTGGCCCATTCCATAAAGTCCCTGCTGGGATAGGGCAACTTACCCAAACACTTATGCCTCATATCCAGGCCAACCAAGGATAAAGCCTGGAGCCTCTGTCTGCTGATAACTCCCCTTTACTCTTCCACCCAGAGAGGAGCTTGAGCCACACCTAGAGACAACTCTGGCTGGTAGCCAGATCATCTTTGGCAACCAATGAATGTCAGAAGTCTTAAGTCTCGCATTGCACAGTTCATCTCCCTATGGGTAGTGTTCTTCCTACCGGCCACTTTGGTAAACCCACCTTCTTCATTTTGCCTGCCTGTCTCAGGAGATTAATAGGTCAGTAGACGAGTTTCTTATTTTGGCCTCAGGTTCAACAGTAAGAGTCTAGGCCTTTCAGCTTTTAATTTAGGGGAAACTCTCTGTGCAAATACATGTGCCTTCGATGAGTACCAGTAGAGGATACCGGTGATTCTCCAGGTGTGAGCCTTGACAAAGTGGAAAGAGTATCCGACAGAAACATTTGTTTCCAGGACAGGACTACCACTGCTGAGAGGAAGTGGAAGTGGGAAGCCAGCCTTGCTTCCTGGCCCCTGGACACTAAGCTGATACCGATGAGAGCCCTGTCCTGGATCAGCTCCATCTCCCAGCTGAGAAGACAGGTAGCTACCTTTAGGAGAAACACTGCAGTGACTATGGACACGTGCAGAGTGGGGAGAAATCTATATTTGGAAACACACACGAGTTGAGTGGGTGGTTCCCTGGCCTTATCAGGTGCCCACAGCACAGCAAGGCACCAGGGCTGATGGGGTGTCCTATCTCCACTCTGCTGGACTTGGCTCTGTCCCCATGCGAGGGCTTAGCCCTTTTGTACCTCTGGGCTTGGCATCTCTGTTGACCCTATAGGCTTCAATCTACCAGTAGCCATAATGAGGAGCTGGATGCTTTTTAAAGCCAGGGATTAAAGGAGGCAAATATGGGTAAAAGAAGACACAGAGGTAGAGCTGAGGAGGCTCCACACCCGTGTGATCTGTATGTTAGAAGCACATCAAGCCGCTCTGTCAGAACTCATCTTCATATGCTCATTTCTCTCTGGTGGCAGGATGGCCTTGGCTTCGAGAGTCAAGGCAGTAAGGTCTTGGAGATGCTGTTTTCTATTGAGGATGGCGAGGGGGTCTTGGGTTGATGTGGATAATGTGCTCTTCTGACACTGGTTATGACCTTGAGCAAACTCCTCCTCCTCTCCAGAGCTCCATTTTCCTCATTCTATGAATCCAGCCCCACCATGGATACCAAGTACACAAGCAAATGCCCATGATCCTGCCTAGAGTGCCTTCCCTCTACCCTGCTGTCATCTAATGTCACTAATTTGGTGGTCTGAATGAGAATGGCCCCACAGGCTCATACATGTGAATGCTTAGCCATGACACAGTGGCTCTATTTGAAAGGATTAAAAGGATTAGGTGTGGTCTTGTTGGAGGGAGCGTGTCACTGGGGCTGGCCTTAGATTTCAAAAGCCTGTAGCAGTCCCAGTGTCTCTCTGCCTACAGATCAGGATGTGGTTTTCAGCTACTGCTCCAGCACTTCTTGCATGTTGCCAGGCTCTCCACCATGACAATGGACTAACCCTCTGAAACTATAGGCAAGCCCCAGTTAAATTCTTTCTTCTATAGGAATTGCCTTGGTGATGGTGCCCTTTTGCAGCAACAGAACATCGGCAAAGACAGACCCTAATCCTTTGACACTCTTCTTTCCCAAGGTAAATACTAACACGTCTAGGAGGACTAGGTGGCTTATCTTTCCTTTCCTTTTTCTGTCTCCTACCCCCCATTTGAGGTGGGAATCTTTGCTATTTTGACCAGATTGCTTTCCAGCTTCTAGGTTCAACTTATCCTCTCACCTGAGTCTTTTGGGTAGCAGAGACTACAGGTGTATAGCCAGCTCAAGGTCTCGTCATGGAAGCCAAGGCTAGCCTCCTGAATGCTGGGATTACAGGTGTGCACTACTTAGCTAGTGGCTCATTTCTGATGGATAAAACCTGGCTGAAGTGAAGGCACATGAGACAGCTGCCTAGGTGCTACGGCTTCCATTTTGTTCTTGAGTTATTCTGGGGACAATCTTGTCAGGAGGACGCTAGAGAAGACCAGGAAAAGTCCACATGCGGAACATCTAATGTCCACCATCAGCTAATACCAGCAATGCTCAAGCCTGGCCAGATTCTCAGGCGGCTCTGGCTGACATCCTAGCTCCAACTTCTTCCAAGACTCCAAGCAACGTTCTTGACTTTCAACTTCATAGAAATTGAGCTATATAGCACATGTGCATTGTCTTACTTTATATGTTCATAAGTGTGGCGGTGGACAGCACATGCATGTGAGTGTACCATTGAGGGTGGAAGAACCTGGAGTTCCAGGCTGTTGTGATCTGCTTGCTGTAGGTGCTGGGAACCAAACTTAGATCTTCTCAAAGAGTGGCAAGTACTCTTACCTCAGAGCCATCTTTCCAGCCCCCTTCAGGGTGCACTGCTTTAAGCATCTACATTTTGGAGTGATTCATTACCTAGCAATAGGTACCTACTGCCTTCCAAAAAGGTTTTGAAACCACATGTGGGTAAAAGTCTAACAGGATGGAAAACTGGGGGAAGAGCTGGAAGATGACTGATGTCATAAATGGCGGTTCAGCCCAGGTGTACTAGGGTATCCCTATAACCCCAAGAGGTGGACACAGGAGCATCATAAATGTACAACTGGATGGTGGATGTGGGTCTACTGTACCAGAAAACCTAGCTGAAGATGAAACACAGCCCTAAGCTCCTGGAAGCTGGGACAAGGATACAGAATAGGTCACTTTCTTAACAAGGATAAACAGCACTGCACAGTAGGATGGCTGATATCTTGAAACTGTCTGCCTACTCAGGTCACACTAAGCCATCTCTGGGATGGCAAACACAGTGGTGCCAAAGGCTCACTTCCATAGTGAACATTTTCTGACAGTATTCAGAGACTCTAGGCATTAGAGACAAAGCAGGCACTGTGTCATGAAGACATCACTTTTAACATAGGTAGCAGACAGAAAACACAGTAAGAACAAACAAGGGTTAGTTGTGAAGAGCTCTCCCAAGCCCCAGGCTTGTTCTGCTTCTCCCTGAACACCCTACGTGATGTCCACCCTGTTTCTGGGATG
This sequence comes from Uromys caudimaculatus, assembly GCA_028551405.1. Taxonomy (NCBI): domain Eukaryota; kingdom Metazoa; phylum Chordata; class Mammalia; order Rodentia; family Muridae; genus Uromys; species Uromys caudimaculatus. Next base: position 7,699,177 of record CM052703.1, read on the forward strand.
TTCACGTACATGCAAACACATGATATAAACCGTCTCCGTTCATTACAGATGGTGGCTGCTCTGCACTGGGAACTTTACCATTTGGCACTGATGGGACTTACGCAGTATCTTTCAATTAGCACAAGTTTTGATTTTCAAAGCCCTCCCTCATCAAACGTTCTTTCTGAGACAGTATGTTGCTCTGTTGCCCTGTCTGGTGCCCTACAGGCCACCCTGGCTCCTAACTTGTAGTCATCCTGTGGTTTCAGGTTCCTGAGTGCTGAGGTTACAGATGTGGTCTCCATGCTGGTTGAAGAGTCAAGGATTAAGTCACACATTCTACCAAGGAAGCCCCCCCCTTTTTTTGGGGGGGGGTGTTGAGACAGGGTCTCCGTAAAGCCCTGGCTGTCCTGAAACTCATTATGTAGACCAAGATGGCCCCAAGCTCACAGAGATCCACCTGTGAGTGCTGAGATTAAAGGCATGGCAGCACACTGACATGATTGGGTGGGGTTTTTATTTGTTTTTTTTTCCTTATACATACAAATGCATATTACATTTCAAGACAAATTTGGCACCAGATGGTAGGAAAGATTTTTTCAATTTTTTGCCCATTCTATACACAAGCATTAGACTGTGATATTCACATAGATGTTGTGTTTAAAAAGCATAGGTAGGGGGGCTGGGCATAGTGTACACACCTTTAATCCCAGTACTCTGGAGGCAGAGGCAGGCAGATCTGTGAATTTGAGGTCAGAGTGGTCTATATAATGAGCCCCAAGACAGCTAGGGCTGTCCAGAGAGACTCTGTGTCAAAACACAGAAAAGCAAAGAAACCAAAACCCAGCCCTTCCCCCAACAAAACCCAATAAAAGAAAACAAACTTAAAACAAAGGCGGTGGTATACCTGCCTGTGATCTCAACACTTGGAAATGGAGGAAGATCTGGAGTTCAGATTGTTCTCAGCTGTGGATCTTAGGCTAGTCTGGGCTCCACAACACTCAAAACCAAAACCAAGATAGGAGGAGGAGGAGGAGGAGGAGGAGGAGGAGGAGGAGGAGGAGGAGGAGGAGGAGGAGGAGGAGGAGGAGGAGGGGGAGGAGGAGGAGGAGGAAGAAGAAGAAGAGGTAGCCGCATCAGCAGTCAGCCCAGGACTGATGTAGACCTGCCTTTCTGCTCCTTCTCCAGACTGTTATCAGTCTGCATTAGCTGGTCACCAGAGCATCTCCAAGATGGAAACCAAACAGAGGCATGTGAGCCTGTTCATAAGACTTCTTTTAAAGAAATATTATTTGAATTATAATTGTGAAAATGTCTTTGGCTTACGTACATGTTATTAATATATAACCAAGGTAAATCGAGTTACCAATCACGAGTGATAAAAAGACAGTCTATTTTTGGCCAAGCTCAGTTGAGCCCGTTTTTCTGGAGCTGAAATCGATGGTGCTGACTGAGGACAGGCTGGTAACTATGTCCTCAAGTACTGCTCAAGTTTAGCAAAATCTTAAATTCTTGGTTTTTGGGTGGCTACCTTATTATTACAACTTTATTATAAAGAACTTACAAATAAAAACCATCACACAGTGAAATCAGACCCAAAGTTTATACACACCAATGAACTTCTATCTTGTTAGACTTTACTTATGCCTTTGCTTTTGAGCCAAGGTTTCACTTGCCCAGGCTGGACTTGAACTTGAGATCCTCTTGATTCAGTATCAGAGTGCTAGCCAATGACAGAATTGTAGTATGCACTCAGCAGGGGTTGTTACATTAGTGAATGCAAACATCTTCCTCCAGTGGGGCCAGCTGGGAAGATGCAAGCCTGTGGCGGTAACACGGGTCCTACATGTCGGTGGTGGCTCAGCCACGGTGTGGACACCTGCAGGTGCAGATCTGCTCTGGTAGGGTAGTCTCTAATAGCAGGCTGGGGGCGTGAATGAGAGATTACTGCTTGGGCAAGTGTGGTAACACAAGTCAGAGGGCTCTGACTCAGTGGCAAAAGCTGAGCACAGGCAGGTTATGAAGGACAAGCCAGAAGAACCAAGGCTCCCTTGTGGGGACAACTGGAAGCCCTGACCACACTCAGATCCTCTTCTGCCCAGCAGTGCTCCTGAGGTGCATTTGTAGGGCTCTATGGAAAATGACCTCCAGACAACCAAAAGTTAGGAAAGAACAGAAGAGCATCTCCGCAGCCCTGGGTAGCACTTGGCTTTGCTCAATTAGTCTTTCCTCTTGCTCTAGGCAGGTTCTGGTGTAACACCCTCCTGCAGCTCAGCACCTCGTTATCACACAGGCCACTTCCTGTGAAAACCCAATCAGGCCTTTCCTGCCTCTGAAGTACGGCCACCTACCTGTTCATCTGCCTGTGTTTCCAGGACTAGCTCATGCAGATGGAGAAACTGAGGCACCTAACTTCTCTTACAGCACACACAAAGTCAAGTTAGCACCCAGCCAGGCCAGACTTTGCCTGGGCTCTGGCTTCTCAGTGGTAACAGGGTAACTCATGGCCCATTTTCCTTAAGTCTGCGTTCTGTCTTAACTGCTAGGTACACCTTTGGTCCCTTACACCTGAGGTCCTGCCTTGATTCTGACATTAGTTCACAGAAAAGCAACGGAGTGCTCTTCTTGGAGCTTCTGTGGCTGTGGCTCCTACTGCTGCAGCCCTGTGCTCATGCTAAGACAGTGACAGGGAACTGGAGCAGCCCCAACCCAGAGCTACTGTGGTGGCCCTCATGAGGTTCCCTTGTTGGCCTGAACTTTCGAGTGGCTCTTTCACCTCAAGCTAGCCTCATAGCCGATCTGCTCAGTGAGTGGGGACAATTCCAGAATTGCCCCACCCAGTCTGCCCAGCGCTGCAGGTTTTGTTTTGTTTTGTTTGTTTGTTTTGTTTTTCCGAGAGACAGGGTTTCTCTGTGTAGCCCTGGCTGTCCTGGAACTCACTCTGTAGACCAGACTGGCCTGGAACTCAGAAATTCGCCTGCCCCTGTCTCCCAAGTGCTGGGATTAAAGGCGTGCGCCACCGCTGCCCGGCCCAGTGCTGCAGTTAATTGAGCCATCCTTGCTCTTTGGCAAGTATACGTACATATACTTACTCTCTTGCTCAATATTAACCTAAAGGTCAGATGGAGCCAAAATACTTTTATGTACACAGTCCGAAGAGTCAAAGCTATTTAAGAAATATTTTAAACAAAGCCCTATCATACTTTATGTATGTGGGTGTGCACACACACAAATATGTATTGTTTTAATTTAAAAAATGGGATATGCTCTTACAATGTATATACTTTTTAAACTAAGTAGAGAAGTCTACACACCCAAGAAACTCAGAAGGAAAAAGAGCCTTACTCCTCCCTAGCCTCTGTGGATTAGTAAATTATATTTGGGATACATTCTTGGGTTTCTTTTCCTCAAATGACCTTCTTCCAGTTGAAACAATCGAAGCCAACATTTCCAATAGCCAGCAGGTAGGAAGTAATGTCTGACCTCGTTAGTGCCGAAGTGACTGGAAGTTTTGCTTGGGCCTGCAACAGTTGGCTGTATCTACAGGCTCCGTCATAAAACTGGGGCCATGGACTCTGGAGTCACCACTGCACCCCAGCCCTCAGCATTACCCAACAGGAGCAGGCCAGGGACAGCACAGTACTTCTCTGACCCCAGCTTGGTGAGGACCTTCCGAGGCAGCAGCTCCCAGGAGGTTTGTTTGGATCCTGTCTCCTCCCTCCATGGGTGGCAGCCTGGCCAGCAATCACTGGAGAGGCCCTAGCACCACCCAGGCTCCAGGGCTGGGCTGGGCTGCTAACCTTTTATTTTTTTTAATTGAAAATAAATTTTGTCATACAGATACGTTTAGATTGTTTTTCTTCTCTTCCAATTTCTTCGGGACCCTCCTGACCTTCTTACCAACTCAACTTTGTTCTTTCTTTTAAAAAAAAAAACAAGCAAAACCAAACACACATACAGCCCCACCCCAAAGAAAACCAGAAATCAAAATAACAAGCCAGAGAGACCAATAAGACAAAAATGTCCAAAGCCAACAGGACTTTGCAGAGCTGGGCTGACAGAGACTGAGGCAGTGTGCAAAGCCTGCACAGGTGAAAGCCAGATGGGGTCCCAGGGTAACAAGGGGAAGTGGGCATGGGCTCCCCCCTAACCTCAGTTCCCTCCAACTTAAGAACTCTTCTGCAGTGTTGGGGATTGAACCTAGGGCCGTGCACATTTTAGGTACAGGTCCCATAATTGAGCTACATAGCCAGTGTCCTCTCTCTCAAGGAGGGGTCTCACTGTGTAACTCAGACTGGCCTTAATTTTCAGATCCTTTTGCCTCAGTCTTCTGAGTGCTGAAAGGAAATTACAGATGGGCACACCAAGCTGGGCTTACTGGCTTTCTGAGGAGCAGAGTCTAATAATGAAGCAAAGCAGTGTCCATACGTCCTGTCATTTGATAGTGCTTGTCATACAATTTGTTGACCTTTAGTTGCCATTTCAAAATCACATAAAGAAATCTTAGAATTTCTCAGAAACCCAACCCTCTTCAGTGCACACCCAATTCAAGGAGCAAAGCCCATGCTACTTCTCTTCAAGCCAGACCCTCAGCAGGAAGCTTGCCTAATGACAGGTGTGGCATGAGACTGCAAAGAAGGGATTCCCATGCCCTCAGAATCAAGTTCAAGGTTGGCCGTAGAGAAGGGCAAACCCTAATGTGTATAACACTAAAACCTAGAAGCACAAACTGGCTTATTTCAGTAGCCTTCAGCCTAGGCTCTGGGTCAAGTCTTCTCAACAGAAACTCTACAGGCCTCAAAAACAACTGCAGACTAAATCTCTCTCAAAATCTCAATCTCTCTCTCTCTCTCTCTCTCTTTCCCTCCCTCCCTCCCTACTAGGCATCAGGATTATCAAAATGTACATTTGTAATTTAAATCAGAAGTGACTTTAAGTTCCACATGGAAAGAAAACAGCACCATGATTAACTGGAGAGAATATTGAATATTTAAACAATTCAAGGAGAATCTAATGCTTAAAAACATGTTAAAGTTTCCTTTTTTATTAGATTTAACAATTTTATTTTATTTTATTTTATTTATTTATTTTTTCGAGACAGGTTTCTCTGTGTAGCCCTGGCTGACCTGGAACTCACTCTGTAGACCAGGCTGGCCTCGAACTCAGAAATCCACCTGCCTCTGCCTCCCAAGTGCTGGGATTAAAAGCGTGCGCCATCACTGCCTGGCTGAAATTTTATTTTTATGTGTATGAATATCTTGCCTGAATGTATGTCTGTGCACCACATGTGCCTGGTGTTTTGGAGGTTGTAAGAGGGCACTGACCTCCTAGAGTTGTAGACAGAAGCCATGGAACCTAGGCCTCTGGTGCTCCAAACCAAAGAGCCACCTCTCCAGCCCCTGTAAGTTTAAACGTTAAGAAAACGGAGAATGATAGCACTCAGGCTTGGTCTTGCGATTCATGTCCTTTAACCATCCATCCCCATTTCAAAGTTTACAGAAACGTTAGCATTTACCCAATCTGGAGTTATATGCCTTGGGTTCCAAGAGAGCCCACATTATGGTAGACAAGCAAGAGGCACAGACATGGAAGCCCCTGCTTGAAGTCTGGCTTGGCTCTTTGTGGCGTGCTATGCAGCTGCAGTGTCCCTGAAGAGCTGACAGCTGGCTCTAAGGACCACAGACAGAACTTGGGATCTACAAACTTTCTTCAACTTGGGACTGTACCTACTGATGCACACTCATCCAGTTCCAAGTCAAGAGTTAAAATAATAATTAAAGGCAGTTCCCTCCACTAACTGTGGACTCAGGACTTACAGCCGCTTCCTGGCAATGAATCCCTTTAGACAACCGAGTTTACTACTTTCTCCTACTAACAGCCCCCACATGTGACCACTCCCCACTCCAGCACCGGATTAGATGCTCTCCCCAGGAAGGCCGTATCAATATTCGCTTTAATAACTATCTCCCTTTCCTGTGATGTGTAGACCAAGCCAAGTCTGCAGGTTTAAAAACTGCCTTTGAAGGTCTCCTCTGATTCCCCATAGAAGGACACAGGTGCTCCAGGGCCAAGATGGCCTCTGAAGCAGACACAGGTACCTCGCTCTGCTGGCATGAAGAGCCAAGAGCTGATGCTCTAGGTAGACACCACCACGATGCATCTCTGCTTCCACCAGGTTCTTCATTCTGAGGTGACTTTGAGGAAAAGAATTTCTTCCAAATCAAAAGTCAGTGTTTTATCTAAATATTCTTAGCCATTAGTTCACCATGGCTGGACTTGGCACTTTTCTCAAAATAAAACAATAAAACAACTAACTCCAGCCACATGGACAGACACACAAAGCACTGCAAATTCTGGGGTTCTGAGTCTATGGTCAAAAAACCAGGACTTACGGTCTATCTTCTACAAACCTGAGTTTTATCATCTATAAGATGGGGTACTACCTTCTACTTTATTGGGATGCAAGGATTATGTATACCATAATATTTGGTGTAAAGAGACATACAAGGGACAGGCGTTATCAAGCACTTTCTTAGTAAAAAGAAGGTATTACATTGTCGCAAGCATGAACCTGTGGGCCGTCTCTTGTTGCCGTCTAGGTAACTGTCTCCACGGGCATCACAACTGCTGTGGACGATTCTGTCCTGGTGAACTAGGAACTGCTAAAACAACACAGCTGAGGAACACTCTTGTGAGAATAAGCAACAAAAGAAACGTCATCCAAGTTCCTCACATGGTATTTACAGTCTAAGAAAAAGTAGCATGCAAGCACTGGAAACTGGATTGTTAGGTTAGTCACACCCCCTAGCGGCCACAAAGAAAACTGCTTTTAAAAATGTCAGTCTGGCCAAGATCATTTGCATAGAGCATAGTATCTGAGTTTAAAAAATAGTTAAGCTACGCTACATTCAGATGAGAACTCAGATGAGTCTGTGATGCTTTATGAAAGCAAGCTTTTGGTCTGAAACACGGTTATTCACCACAGAACAGGCTGAGGAAACAAGTCACTATGCCCAAGCCCATCCATCTATTCCTGTGAGAAGTCCTTTGCTTTTGTACTAGGTAAGTATAGTAGAAGCTTAGATGGACTAGAACCTCCAGTTATTATTACGTCTTCCTCTTGCACTCCATCTCTAGGACAAAGTAGAAAAAATTCAAAATAAATTATTCACGTGAGGGATTTGGTTAACAAGCTCTGAGGGTGTGGTTCTCTCTCTCTCCAGATAGGGCCTCACAGAGCCAAGGCCTGAGCTCCTAAGCCTTCATGCCTCCACCTCCAAGTGCTGAGACTGTAGCTGTCTCCAGGGTGGGTTGTTTTAAGTAGGAAAAACCAGGCCACAAATGATATTCATGTTATGATGGCGGACATCTAGGAAATACAAACGTAACTGGCAGGAACTAGAGGGGGAGGAGAAACTCAAACCTTAACAGAGAAGCGTGAACGTTCTCGTGTGCTTTTCCCCACACTGTGGTCTGTGTGATTTTAATGCCTGAGCTTAGGACACAGCTTACATCTTCTATCCCGTGAGCATCCTTAGGCCACCATACCTGACCAAGACAAAAGAGTTTTACACACACACATGTGGATACATGCAGTACGTGATGCATATATGTATATAAAAATATTTTAAGACATGGTCTACTACTGTAGCCTTGGTTGTTCTGGAACTCACAGAGATCTATCTGCCTCCGCCTCCTGGGTACTGGGATTAAAGACATGTGCCACCAAGTCCAGATATATGTATGAACTTTTAACTAAATTGAAAACGAGCTTATCAAGACCCCTGAACTCAGAGAACAATGTTACCACTTCACTGTTTCACATAAAGTTTAGCAGATCACAAAGTCTAAACTAAGAAACCACTCCTGAATGGAAACCTCATTATACCAAGTGCATATATTTAAAATACCGTTTATTGTGATTTAACATTAATTAGCATAACATCTAAGAGCAATATCAGATAACTTTTACACATTTTTCCACAGGACACTGAGTTCACTGGCTCATTCATTGTGTCAAAGCAAGGAAAGAGAAGCATTAGCAAAAAGGTGCAATAGTTTACTGCTGTGTTTAAAAAATATTTATGCACATTGCATTCATTTAGATATATATATATTCTTTAAAAGTTATGGAAAAGGACAGTTCACAGGTTACTGTGTCTACACGTTGTAATACAACAAAAACGATGTAGAACATAAAACAATCCTCAGGTACACAGCTCAGCAACTCAAAGTTTCCACTATGAGATCAACAGGTTCCAGTAGTTAGTGGGATCTAAGAGGACGTCTGCATTACGCGGTCAGACAGAAGCAGCCCAGAGAGCACGCGGTCAACGTCACGTCTGCACGCCAACTCACCCGCCAGGGTGCTTTATTTTCACTCACTGAGTATTTTGAATCATCCATTTACATTGATCTGTGACATTACTTGGGAAAATGGAGAAAACTATATTAAATCTAGGTTTAAATTTGTATTTACAGTAGAAAGGAAGTTAAAAGAAAATTTTTACGTTTGTAAAAATCAAGATTAAGTTTGCAAAAAATCACGATGTGGTAGTTTTCTTGCTGGTGGGATTAAGACCTGCTGCTGATTTATTCTAGTGCTGTCTTCTAAGAGGATGTACACACTTTAACCTCTTTTAAAACTCAAATGTCCACCAAGATATTGGTTTTGGCAGGAAACAGATTTTAGGAATTAGGCCTTCTTTTCAGTCAGCAGGTCTCCACGTTCTGCTGAGGACACATCAATGCCGAGCTGCTCTTCACGCTGCCCTTCCACTCCCTCCTCTGCCCCTTCAGCCTCCTCACCTGTTCCCTAACGAGATGCTCTTCTGCAGCAGCAATACTGAGAGAAAAATACAGTTCCAACAGGACTCCAGACCGCCTACGCCCTTTGGATGCCACGTCCCTGGACTCTTGACCAAGAAGCCTCAGGCATGCTTCACTCCTAACTGATTGGCTGAGATGCACATAACACCTTACACTGAAGGTATACAAACGTTTTAACATACAAAAATTGTTTTTGCAAGAGTTAAACTAAATAACTCATATTATGTGTACAAAATCCCCTCTATGAAAAATAAGGGGCTTTCTAAACTAATAAAAAAGGAATTTCTTCAAAAATTATAGTTTATTAAAATGACGTTTTTTTGGCAAAGTTACTTCAGGTAAGGGAATTTCATACTATGAGTAAAACTCCAAACAAATCTTTTCTTAAAACATTTTTAAAAAATTATGTGCCAATGTATACTAATGTTCTAGATTCTCGTTATAGAAGCTTTGAAAGCAGTCCGTTAGTGCCCGTGGAAACAACGGGGACCCAACCGATACAGTCAACAACCATGGTGGAACTAGAGTCTGACCAGCAAGTGAAGGAAGCAGCTGCGGAGAAGCAGAGCTCTCTTGCTCACTGCAATTTCTTTCCAACAGACATGGTGTAGAAAGCCTGAGGTAACAGGCAGCATCTGATGAGCAACAACGACAGTGCTCCATGAGGGTCGAGCTGAGTAAAACCAGCAACTGCTGAAAAGTTCAGTCAGTTTTGGACATATAAAAAGAGATGAGTTTGAAAGTTTTCAATACTATTTTTCTTTTAGTAAAACCTCTTTCCAGTTTTTACAGTCATTTGCTACATACCCTCAATCTGATCTACCACCGTATATTAACGCTTAACTAAAATATGGTATTTAACTGTGCAATGCCACAATGTAATATACAAATTACAAAAAGACTACTTAGGCCTCAACTTTCTCCTTTTTTTTGTTCTTTTTGAGAAAAGAAGGTGTGCGGAATTTCTTCTTTTTCTTGGATGGTGACTTTGAAGGCGAGCCATCAGGTGACAGGACCTCTTCAGTTCTTTCTGGGGACTTAATGGTGATCTCGATGTTCTCTATGGTCGTGCTTGTTGTTAGCCTACTGATGCGCTGAGCAAGCTCATCTTCAACGTCAGGCATCTCGTCCTTGCCGTTTACAATCATGACAGGTACGTCCATGGCGGTGAAGCTCTTGGAAAATAGCTCGTGGTTCTCTACAAAAGGAGAGGGTTGGGGGATTAGAGCATTCACTCAGGCAACATCTCTGTTTCGTTTGCAAAACTGACAAGTTTTGGCAATGTCCTGAGATATTCATTGCTTTAATTTTAATGAGGATAGATTATTATTTTAATAACATGTATCTATTAGCATGAAGCTAATTTTCTTAAATGATACAAAGGGGAAGAGAAGACAAGTATTAAAGTCAAAAATTGTAGTTTGATGACATGCCTTTCCAATGTAAACCAAATCATTATAAGCCAAATGACGACAGATATATTTTATTTGAGGGTCATTTGACATTTAAAACTGTATAGAACTTCATGCTATTGATTAGAAGGTGCATGACAGGGCAGGTCAATTTTAATTCCACAAATTCATAAAAGCTATGGGTTGGCTCAAACCAGGCGGGAGTGAGTCAGTGTAAATGACAGTGAGTAAAAGAAGCGCCTATCTCCTACGCGTGGGACGCTCTGACAGAGGTACCATGAGCAAGTGTCCGATCCCTTCCACGGGGCACGACAGGACTTACGAGGTGACAGATGTGGGGAGTTATACTGAATACCTTCTAATCTCTCAGGGACACTTTGCGGTGACTGAGTTTGAGACTGAATTTGTGAAACAGATGCAGCGTCATCTGAGAGGGACTCCTGCTCAGCGTCTGTTGAATAAGATGTTCAGTTAAAAGCCATGCAAACAAAACAAAGCTTACGGTTTCAGAGAGGTTAGTGCGCGTATCCGCTGCCTGCTCACAGTGACAGCAAGCTCATGAGCCAAGAGCCGAGCATGCTAACCGCCATCCCACGTCAGTCACTAGGATTCGGACGAGGCTGACGAGTTAAACTCCTGGCCATGAACAGTAATTTGCATACCGAGTTAAAAGAAGCGTGGATATTGGCAGCCCTGATGAAGACTGTGCGTTTAGCTTTTGCTAGTACAGGAAACCAAAATACACAGCCAGATGAAAAGACTGATGAAGCCTCAGCTACATTAAAGAGGCAGAGGCTCCACTGAGTCGCTAGCAATTTCCAGTTGGTGATTCCGGTTAGAGCAGTATTAGTGAGCTTATGCAGGAATGTAAAAGGAACTATATGTAAGAGGTGACATCCAGAGTATGGTATTTGTTACCTGGCATCATTAGGCTTTCAAAAATAAGAGATTAAATAAGGACATTTTATAAAGTATAAACAATGTTTCCTTCCATCTTATGTTAGAACAAACAAGGTGAAGATGGCACTTAGAGCTACTTTCTATAAGTACATTAATGAGTAGGGTAACTTGCTTTTGTGCTAAAGGCACAAATATACTAATAAAAATGGTTTTTTGGATGGCCCAGATGTCATTAGCCATGAGCTATCAGGTAAGACCATGGTATCTAACACAGACAACAATTCTTTTACTTTTGACTGTTTTCCTTAGGTAGAAATGCTAGCTGTAGCCAAATGGAGATGTGTCAACGCAGAGGCTCCTACTGGATCAGAGACTTCTAACCCTCCTCCTTGAATCCTTCTTGCCAGACATCTTTATACAAAATTCACTGTGTTTCAGGTAGCTTAACACCTCAGCCCCAACGTCCTAGCCCTAACCCCAACGTCCCGCTAAGGTCAATTCTTAATTCTGCAGCAAAGCAGAGATAGGACTCAAGTACTAGCGCTTCTTATTAATAATTTATTATTATTATTATTATTATTATTATTATTATTATTGACAAAATCTACCACTTAGCCTAGGCTACTCTTCAAAAAATCCTCCTTGCTCAGCCTCGGGTGCTGGGATCACAGGCATACACCTCTATGGTTGGCTCTTCATCATCAGTTCTTAACTATCCTACTTATAAACTCACAAAGACTTTCAAAGTCAGAAAGAAGTCCACTGTATTAGAGCACCTATGTGTCCAGGAAAATCACTTCAAATTCCTAGCAGTTTATGTTAAATGTTGATTTTGAAGTGACTATATTGGCAACTTGAGACACCAGGAACAGAGATTTTACAAAGCATTAAAATCATGTACTGAAGAATCCGTGACTAAAAATCCACACACCACGCAATGGTCAAAGCAATTTACTGTGTTATTCCTATGAGCTTTGGTGTTATGAACTGAATGATAACACAGCCCATGTTCTGATCACATTATGAGAAGAACAGGCTCCTCTGTCTGAACTGCAGAGTGGTCTCTGTACTCAGGAAGGTCTAGAGCAGAGGAGCTAGAAGGGAGCGTAGAGGCCCCGCCCCCTGAGGCCCCGCCCCCTGAGGCCCCGCCTCCTGTCCTCCAGCTTGGTGCTCTATGTCATGAGACCGCTGACCCCAGACCTAACCTAAGCATGAACTGACCGGCCAGGCCTTGCTGCCTCCTCTCGATTGTCTTCGTATACTCTTCAAGTTCTCCTTCCAGGAGATGACTGAAGGGGTTAGGAGGAGCTGGTGGGCCCTGATCATCATCTTCAAACTGCATGGTCTTACAAAGGAAAACCCAACAGGTTAGAGTCCTTACCAAGGGCTTACATATCAACTTACCTGCTGCCTATTCTCTCTCTCTCTCTCTCTCTCTCTCTCTCTCTCTCTCTCTCTCACACACACACACACACACAACCACACACACATTACGTACTCATATAAATGTTTGTGATTACCCACTTCATAGCAACTGTAAGAAATGACAAAGCAACATGCTTCTTAACTTTTAAACTACTCTTACCACATTATAAGCTGAGCTACCATATGACCCAAGTGTACAACCCCTGATGTAGTCAAAGTCAATATAAAACTGAGTCCCACGGAGAAAGATGCGTAATGGAAGAAAATGTACATGGACACAGACGAGGATGACTCAGCCACAAAGAACAAAACCAGACTAGCACAGGAAAATGGCTTCAGCTGGAGAGCATCATGGTCAGTGAAAATGACAGATCAACAAGGATGCCTGTCAGCAGCCTTCTGTCCTATGTGCAGTCTAGAGTGTGGGGAGATCATGGAAACAGGAAGGGGCTGGGGAGGGGCTAAGCAAGAGTAATGGGGGGTGGGGGGGAACCATGACCACACGTGTGGGAAAGTTCAGAGGAGCGCTGGGATTGTACTTGGTAGGAAAGGTCCTCACCTCAAATAAGTTTTGTCAAACAGTCGCTTTAATCAGCTATAATTTTTGAAAAGTTCCATGGGTTTCAAGATTTCTTACTTTGAAGTACTTACTCCAAGGCCTGAGGTAACTTGTACAACAGGAGGGCAGAGGTCTGCTCTAGTTGCTCAGGATTACTTGGGGTATTTGGGGTCCTTTGTACTTCCAGGAGAATTTTAGTTTTGTTTGGATTAAAAAACATTTTTTTAAAAAAAGATTTATTTTATGTATATGAATACACTGTTGCTGTCTTCACACACACCAGTAGAGGGCACTGGATCCCATTACAGATGGTTGTGAGTAATCATGTGGTTGCTGGGATTGAACTCAGGACCTTCAGAAGGGCAGTCAGTGCTCTAACCGCCGAGCCATCTCTCCAGCCCATTTCCCAGCATGCTTTTCCCAGCAGTGTCAGTCCTAATTAAGGTCTGATGCATTTCGCAGTGATTTCTGTGCAGGGTGAGAGGTAGGGACCCAGTTTTAGCCCTCTACATGTGGATAAGCAGTTCCCTGCCTTTTCTTGGCAGATGTCTTTGGTACTTTGTCACCAGTCCCATGGATACTGGTGTGTGAGCTTATTCTGGACTCTACTGTACCCCCTGATGTACACAAAGGGCTCTGTGCCAGGTTTTGTTACTGTGGCTCTGTAGTATAATTGGAGTCAGGTACTGTAATACTTCCAACCCTCCCTTCCTCCTTTTCTCTCTCCCTCTCCTGTGTGTGTGTGACTATGCTGAATCTGTAGATTGCTTTCAGTAATGTGGCTATTTTCTTAATAATGATAATTCAGTTTCTTCTTTTCCTATGTTCTTTATTTCTTCTCTTGCTCACTGCTCAAGAATGTCTAATCCCTGTCTTTAGTCTTTGTCCACTCAGTACAATGTTAGTTCCAGGCCTACTATGCACTGTCTTTATTATGTTGAGCTACAGAATGTCTATGGAATGTCTACTCCTATTTTTTTTCAGGATTTTTGTTTGTTTTTGGTTTTAGAGGCAGGATTTTCAGTGTTGATCTGGCTGTCCTGGAACTCACTCTGTAGACTAGGCTGGCCTCAAACTCAGAGATCCACCTGCTTCTACCTCCCAAGTACTGGAATTAAAGGTGTGTGCTATACTATGTTTGGCTTCTTCAGGACTTTTATCATGAAGGTATGTTGAACTTTGTCAAAGACTGTTTTTTGTGTCTATTGAGATGAAGACATGATTTTCACTGTTTTTATGTTTATGTACTGTATGTCTGTTTATGTGCTGTATGTCTGTCTATGTGACATATGCCTACCAATTTGCAGATGTCCAGCCAGCTTTACATTCCTACAATGAAAGCAACTAGATCGCAGTGTGTGATCTTTCAATGTCTTAAATTTAATCTGTAAATATTGCAGAGGATTTATGCATCTATGTTCATCAAGAAAACTGGCCTATAGTTTGTTTCCCCCATGGTGTCTTCGTCTGGTGTGGTGACTAAGGCATTATTGTCCATGCAGAATGAGTGAAAGGGTTCCTCTGCTATTTTATGAGCTAGTGGTTTGAGGAACAACAAACAGTCTTCTACAAGGTCTGATAGAATCCAACAGTGATGCTCCAGGCCAAGGGTTCTTTGTTGGGAGACGTTACTGCTTTGGTCTTGACTCTTACTGATCTGTTGAGTTGTTTTTATTGTTTGTTTTTAAAATTCTTGGCCCAATTTTGATAAGCCATACGTATGTAGAAATTTATCAATTTCTTCTAGATTTTCTAACATTTTAGAATATAAACTTTCAGAGTACTCCCCAGTGATTTTCTGAATTTCAGTATCACACTTTTCAGCTCTGCTGTGTTACTTAGGTCTCCTGTCTCGTTCCTTTAGAATGGCCTACGTGTTGTCAGTCTCTATGGATCTAGCTGTCTGGGTACATGCATCATGTCCACTCTGACCTTTATTCTTTCTCATACTAAAGTTGGAGCTGGCTTATTATTTTCAGGTAAATCACAAAGGTTATTTATTTGTAATCTCTTTTGTGTGTGGGTCTGAGGATCAAACAAAAGGTCTGGGGACAACTATGGTAATGTACCCTAAACACTACGCTAACGCAAAAGAAAAGCAATTGCTAACTCAAACCTGGGAGTCTGTGTAAGAAAGGAAAGAAATATCATCATGGGAGACCCACCTGGCTCAATAGTAAATACATAATAACATAAACCCTGAAAGCTGATTTATTATTAACAAGCAAACAAAAACCAAATATGATACACCTCCCAGGAGGCAGTGGGGAGGACCGGAAGCACTCTGTGACAGGCTGACCTAAATGTTCATCCATAAAAGGGTCACTGCTCTTCTTATTTTTAAGATGAACTTTACTCCATATTTTAAAATCTCTGAAATTGGGAATAATTTATAGCTTCTTACAATAGAAATGGAAGTGCCTTTCCTTTTTAAGTGAGAAACAAATATTTGACAGCTGATAAATGAATCAAGGTTTAAAACTAATAAACCAAGCAAAAGTCGATAGCATTTTAAAGACGGTGTCATGCTCTGCTGTCTGGGCTGTCCTTGAACCTGCAGTCCTCCCTAATCCTCCAGAGAACAAGGAATAGTCCACCTTTGCCTCTGAAACTGGGGATGAAATGTGGCATTTAAGTTTTATGGATTCTTTTGACTTTTTAAACTTTTATTTTATAGCAATTTCAGTATGAGAAAAAGAAGAAAATTAAAAAGCAAAGCCTTTTTGTGGAGGACGGAACCCCGAGATGCAGTGCTTGACTTACAGAAGGCGGCTTGTCCACAACGATCCCCGCCAGCAGCTGAGACTGTGGCCCTGCTGTCTTCAGGTCGTAGCGGTTCTGTTCCCGAATCTGAATGGAGATAACAAATTCTTGGGGTGACCGTGCGGATGGCCTCTGCCTTCTCTTCCTCCAAGCTTGTTGTCTTACATTCTCCAGGAAGAGTCTCTTTCCCTTTCATCTCCATGAAGCCCTTTCCACCATCTGAACTCTAGCTAGCACTGATCTCCACCCCTGTGGCGTTCAGTGTCCTACTCTCTTACCTGCGAGAGAACTGTACTTCCCATGAACACAAGGACTTTAAAGCACAAAGGTGTTGAATATTTTTCTTGTAGAGCCTGCTCACTAATGACTCGCACAGAGCTGGAGGTATCCAGTCAAGCTAAGGTTAATGCATTTCTCTTAGGTACTCAACCTTCTAAGCTTGTGACCAGATGCCACCCCTGGTGATTTACCACTGAACAGGGTAAAAACTGTAGTGAGAATTTTGGTCTCTTAAAAACCCAGTTATGTTGTGTGAATGTGGTTTTGTTTTAACACCAGGTGTGGGATATGGGGCGCTTCACATTGTCCACAGCCACGGACTATGATTGTCTCGTGCTCTAGGAGGGGCGTGATTTTTGCCAGTTGCAGATAGTTTAGAGGTCTGGGCACTCTTGAGAGGGTATGAACACGAGAGCCCCAGAAGGCTTGGGGCGGCTGCTGCCGTGGGGGGGGGGGGGGGGGGGGGGGGGGGGGGGGGGGGGGGGGGGGGGGGGGGGGGGGGGGG